>VZTO01028118.1:1078-46948 GCA_013400615.1 Syrrhaptes paradoxus | reverse complement strand
CCCCCACCCCGGCAAAATTATGGTTTTTTTTAATATAAATGACCAAAACAGGTGTTTTAACCATTTAATAATAATTTTCCGACTTTTCTCTTTTAAACGCACCGGGTTTTAGGCTTTGAATTTATTTTTTTTTCTTGCAAAAACAAGGAAAGTCACCTAAAAATGTAGGAGGCATAAAAAAAAATAAATACCCAATGTCAAAAGTTATCGATGCATAGGCAGTAAGGAGATGAAAAATCTCGTTTAGAAGAGCTGCGACAACTCTGCAAAAGTTCACTGGAGAAAGAGATTTTAAAAAAAAAATGTGGATTTGGATTAAACGTAGGAATAGATGGGAAAATGTGAAAAATAGATGAAAAAAATGTAGGCATCAAATTAACTGCTGTCGTGAATGTATCTTCCGCGGGAGTTTTATTTGCAGAACAACACAAATCAGTATTTATCAGAAGTGTTGCACTTAAAGGATTTTTTATTATTTTTTTTCTCCCTACTCGTGATCCCCTTGAGGTTTCGGCACTTGGTTAAAAATAGCAATTTGCGGGTCCTTGGGGTTTTGTGCCTCTTTTCTCCCCGTTTCAAGGTGCATTGGATCATTTCAAGCAGACCTGAGAAAGAAAAGGCTTCAAAAGCAGGAGCTGTGTCGGGGAGTGCTCCACGCGGGTTTTTTGGGAGGGTTCAGCGCTGCGGTGGGAGCTGTGGGTACAGACACAGCAGGCAGACGCCCACCTGCTCTTTGATATTTCAATCCTTATTCAGACGCTGTTTCTCCGCGCAGACGCTCGATGGGTTCCCCTTCTCCAGCACTCATTTTACCCTGCCGCAAATGCGCTCTCCCCCCCGCCCCCGTGAATTGCTCATGATTTTTGCCGATATTAGAAAAGCCAAGAGGCAGGTTAATGAGATTTAGAAGAGCTTTTCCATCTGCCGTAGGACTTTTCATTATCTCATGAAGCGTAAGGATTTCATTGGATTACCCTGCTACTCATTCATGATGCTGCAAATTGTGTAAGGGAGACGGTCTGGTATTTACTGGGGAATTCCTTCTGACAGTAATGATGATTTTTTTTTTTTTTTTGGATAGTGAATGTATTTCACAGCACAAGACTGTCGCTTCTTTAGGATATTATAATCTTTTTGTAGTTCAATATCAAGAGGATAGCTTCTGGAAACAGTGTGCAGCATCACTGTCCTTGATTTTCTTGGCTTTATCCAGGGATTTAATGTATTCCTTCTGCAGAAAGGAATCGATTGCCAAGCGCTAGCCCCAGTGAGTTTCCCATAGCCCCTCCAGCACCTTCCCCACAGTTACCTACAGAATAAATAGCAAAGCCTGGGGTTGTGCTCCAAACAGCTTCTCCCAAAAAAACGGAAGCAGCAAACCTCAGGTGGAAAGGAGCCTCTCCACCCCAGAAATGCCAGTGATGCGTGGGAGCTGTGCCCCAGTTAACCCAGTCCTGCCCCGCGCCGGACACCGGTACCCACACCTTGGGCTGCACCTGGCACGGCCGGGGAAGCCGGTGTGGCCCTGGGAGAATTCCCGTAACGTGTTCCATCTGGCTGACACGTGCGCGAGCAGCCAGCTGCGTGCTGTCTCTGGCTGAATGTCCGGAGAAGTTGCCCGTGGAAGGCGTATTACCAGAAATCCAGTGTGATTTTTGCAAAGGCATATATCACTGCAGACTTTCGGGGATCAGGGAGAGATAATGAAAAGTATTTGGCAGTGGGGAGGAAGTGTGTCTTGCCACAAGTCTTCCCGAGGCTCCAGGATGGAGCACGGTGTGATTGGTACAGAGGAGGTGGGTGAAAAGCCCGGCTGGAGATGATATCCCCATTTCAGGGCTGACTTGGGTCCTGTACCAGGTTACTTTCCTAATAATTTGTTCCTAATAGCTTTGGGATTTGGTCCAGATTCACTTTCCCATCAGTGGCAGGCACAGGGAAGGCAGGGAGAAGGCAACGCCCGCATCCGGTGACAGGGCAAGGAAAGCAGGCACATCGCAACTGTCCCTGTAGGCAAAGGCTGATGATGGATTTGGAAGCAGCTTTATGGATGTCAGAGCTTTGTCCATCATTCGGAGAAGATAATATGTTCGCACAGCCTCCATGTGCCCTAATTAGGCTGGAAGCCAAACCGCAAGAGGGCCAGGAAGCCGGAGGGTCCTGGGGAGCACTGATGTTCTTGAGGTATGAACTCCTCGGCCACCTTGCCCTCAAGGTTCATCTCCAGAAATGAATTCAGTGAAACTCTGTTTGACCTCCCAGGGCACACCTTGTGGGTGCTTAGCAGGATGAAGAGACCATGCAAAAGCCATCCCCATCCTTTCCTGCCCTATTATAAAACACAGCTTCAAAATATTGCATGTCTTTACATTCCCTAGGACAGTTCCACAAGTCTCATTACATTTGCACTTTCTCGTTTGCTTATCACACAGCTTGTGTTCAACTCCTGAGAGTACCCCTTCGGGTCTTTCTGCTCAAAACCTCGGACGTAGCAATTATTGTGCCGATGCCAAGGGCTGGCACACGCAGGTAGTGGGGTGGTTGAAAACCAGCGCTTTGGAAAGCAATCTGCAAAGAATTGTTGACACTAGCAACACCTTGTATCATGCATGTAGTGGCTTTTACCCCCTGCCATTGCTGTCAAAAAGTTTGCAATATATTCGCAATCCCAGTAACCTTTCAGGTACTGGAATAAACTCAATAACTTAATACTGGAAAACTAACAAGATTCAAGAATAAATATTAGGTCTTGCCTGATCCCTTTGAAATTAAAGGAAGTTTGACCTTTTTTTGTTTATTTGTTTCACTTTGAAACCTCTTCCTCAAACAGAATATACTGGGATGGGCAATTTATCAATAGCTAATCAGCTCAGCTTCGGGAGCCCCGACTCCTCCTGGTTCACCAAGTGGGATGCTCGCGGCGTGCGGGCGGGCGGGCTGCGGGCTCCTGGTGCAAAGCCAGAGGCAGCACGGGAACCCTTCTGCGTCTCTCTGAGGCAGCCAGTGCTGGGAGCTGAGGACTGGAGAGATGACAATACGAGCTGTTNTCTCTCTGAGGCAGCCAGTGCTGGAGAGCTGACAATACGGGCTGTCGATCGCTTCTAGTAAACCAGAAATGTGTCTCTTAATTGGTGTTATTCCTAAACATTTGCTTTACTGTGGGAAAATGTTATAAAAAGCAGAGGAGACTTTTTTAAAGCTGGTGATATATGAGCCTCCCTCCCTGAAGCTGCAAAACCAAGTGGAAATCTCTTTACACAAATTCATCTATTTAAGGCAAGGAAAAAAAATGTAAAGTATTTCTGAATACTCCCCGAACTTCTAAACAGCATCGTCCCCAAAAGAATACTGAGAATACAAACCACATCGTTTGTCGAAGGTTTCTAAAAGCTTACAATATTCTCTTTAAAAATGTTTAAACAATATTTATCTGTGCACATTTCCCCACTGGTCTCCTAAAACCTATCAATCCCGGTGAGAGCGAGAGAGCACATTTGGGTTATCTCTGTCCTTTCGGACATTCTCTGAATTGCTCGTTTTATGATGAAGTATTTGTACGAAGCAATAGCTTAATCTACTCCAGCTTGAAGCAATACATCAAGTTGGGCTGAATGCACAATATTTATGCTGCTGATAGGTTTATGCACAAGGGCAGAAGGTTTCCTCCCCACAACAGGAGGTTTCTTAGGTGCACTCAGTGGCAGGCAATTTGTGCTTTTTGTCAGTTCGTCTTCCAAACCGCCAGCACAGTTTGAAGGAGGGTGAAAGCCTGCCCTGTGCCGTATACATTCTGAGATGAAACATGTCTTTTGCTTCCAAAGACATTTGCAAAGCGTCTGCAGCGAGGGTCACTCGATTGTCGGCAAAGAACAGGATGGACAAAGCAGCTGCTTTCAGGTTACACTGCAGAAGGGCTCTTCGGGGCAGCGACAGCAACCTGCATTTTTTAAAACCACAGGGGAAATTTCCAGGAGGCAGCGTTTGACTTTTCAGAGGACACTGCAGCTGAGCCCTGCCGAGGTTCCCAGGCTCAGTCCGATCTTTCCTCCCACCAGCCTTGCTCCACCTTACCCAGCCCGATGTCACCGGAGTGGGAATTAGGAGTGGAAGCAATTAAAAGATGTTTGGAATATCTAAACAACAGCTAGGAACAAACCAGATCTGTCCCTGGTGTTCTCCTTCAGAAACCAGCTCAGATGACTGACAGGACACAAACCCCCGATCCTGACCCTCCCGTCCTCCCCTTCGGGCAGAGCATCTGACTGTGCCCAGGCACGAGGACCACAGATTGCCTGCCTCCATAGGCTGGTGTGAACCGTGTGTAGCAGAGGACTGATCGCCCCACCACGTTGGGCGTTTCTTTAATTTTCCTTTTTAAGGCCACTGAGAAAATAGTAGAAGCTGCCAAAATCAACGGGCCACGGTTATTATCTGGAAACGGCATTTGATGCTTGAAGCTCGCCCCAGGGAGCAGAGCTTTAGCGGCAGAAAGCTCGCCATCACCAGAGCAAGGCGAGAGGAGGGCGAATTGTGCGGAGCGCGGTTTTCTGTACGAGAGGTGCGACCTTGGAGACTCTTCCATGAGCTGCTCTGCTCAAGGGGGGAAGGAGGAGGGTCCAGAGGGGGCAGGGAGCCTGATCTCGGGGGACTCTGATGAGCAAACCCGCCGGCTGCCCATTTAGTGCAAGCTCCTCACTGCCCAAGCGCTGAACACGCTCGTGAGGGGAACCCCAGCTCACCTGAAACCAGGTGTTAACAGAAATTCAGAGCCGCACGAGGCAAAGCCTGGGGCTGTTTTTACAAGCTGTTCTACAACAGAGAGTAAGTCTGTGGGCTGCTTTATGAGCCAGTCCAACACCCTCACCTCCAAGTCCTCGGATTAGTCTGTCTTTCCAGCACATACTTGTCCCCACGACATCCTCCATCCTCTCCTGCTCTCCTTCTCTTTCCTGGATGTCTCCTAAACTCCCCTCGAGGCTCAGGATTCCTGGAATTTTTACATTAGAAAAAGCCAAGAGGAATTTCTCAGCCTTTCCCCAGCAGAGCTCTGCACAGTCTCTCTTCCCTCTTACCAAAATGATTTTGGCCTTTAAAATCCTGCCTGGTGCAGAGATTTTGGCAAGCCAGAGTGGGACAGGCTGGGACCTGCCGTCGAATCTCTGGTTTTCTGGAAGCAGAGGCACTGATGGAGTGAACTGGACAAGAAACATTTTTTTCAAGCCTTCCCCCCAACTATCCAGAAATGCAGAAGGAGTCACAGGGACCGCGCGGGGTGTGTGTCACCGGTGTCCAGGGTGTTGGCTGTGGCTCTGAGCTGTCAAGCTTTTAGCACTGAGGAGTCCTTAACATGAAGGAAAGAACCTCGTCTAACCCTCCGGAGGAGGAAAGGCTGAACAAGCCCCTTTCCCTTTGTGCCCTTGCAGGGAATGGCAAAAGCATATGGTCCCCGAGATTTCAAAATTCAGCCAAAAAAACTCAACTCAGGCCCAGAATGTAAAGGAAATATATGGACTAGCCTTCTATTTTCAGATCACTTGCCTTTGTCTTCTGCATTTCCACATAGGTTTCCTTAGATCTTCCTGTGTTTTTCTGAACTGTGGGAACATGATTGCCAAGGAAGTGGAGAGGGGAGTTTTCAGCCCTGCTGGGATTGTTCTTGATTCGAGGGTCAAGGAAGCTTGACCTAGTCATTACCTGTTCCATTTTATTATTTTTATTTTTTTTTACAAAATTGCCATGAATCTACACCGCCTCAGCCAAAATGTTTGCTTCCTCCGAGCCCGCAGCTCAGAAATCGCCCACCTGAAATTCTCCCTTTCGGATCCACTGAGGGCAGCCGGCAGGAAAAGCACCAACTGCCGCGGGGCTGCTTTGCCTAAAGCTGCGAGTAAAACGCGACCGCTCGTAGGGGTGCCCCCCCAAACGCCCAGAAGCAGCTATTCTGTAAGGCATTCATCCCATCTGCCATTAGCTCATATCTCATTAGCTGCAATCAGCGCTGATACAATAATTCAGGAGTTGGAGCAATTTCCTCCCCGTCCCTAGAAGCCTGTGGTGGGTGATGTGAACGTGGAGCCCCCCAGAATCCCAGCCCTGGTCCTCGATTCCCTCCCAGCTCCAGAGGAGGGCTCGGTTTGGCCCTTTGTAGCCACAGGGATCATCCTGTGGCTGGACTTCCCTGGCTCTCGGGTTGAGTTGCGCAGGGGTCGGTGTTCCAGACCTGACCTGTACCGGTACCTACTGGAGCACATCCTCCAGGAGTTACAAAAACGGGTTTTTCCCCCTCTGCTTCTTCACTTGGTCCTCCAGCTGCTGCAGCCGGCTCCCCGAGGGGCCGTACCCGTGCCCACCCAGTAGGGTTTGGAAACCCTCCCTGCGGGCAACGCTCACAACAACCCGCCTTCGCTCAGGAAAGGGCTGAGATTGCCCGGAGCCCGGAGCGGGAAGATGTGTTTGGAAGGAGGGAAGCAAAGCACTGGGGAGTACCAGTTGCAGACCTCAAGGTGTCTGTCTTTCCTTGCAGAAAAAGAAATCACGGGGGTGTTGTCCAGCACTGGGGTCACTGGGTATGTCCCCCACCTCCGCCCAGGGCAGGGCAGCCACTCCATTCGCTCCTGAATTAATTCTATCAGTGATAATTTGAAAAGGGAAGAGAAAGGACCTCATGAGCATCCCCCACAGGTGCTACCTTGCTCCTTAACCCGTGCGGGATATCGGGAAATAACAACGCAGCTCCCAGGTGTGGGGAGAAACGCTTTTCCCATCTCCCTCTGGATGTAGCCGAGGCGAGGAAGCTGCATCAGCTCCTGCCGCAGGGCACAGCAGGACGGGGCTCAGCAGCGATGCTGGCTCCTTAAAAGGGTTTTGTACTGTTACAATTAAAGGATGATTCAAGTGTATCTAAACAATGATGTCACCCTGAGAACCTCTTAAACACCATTTAAGCTATTACATGGTGTGAAGCAGAGAGAATCAGCTAACCTTTTGGCCTGCCGCATTTTTTTTCTCTCCAAATGGATGATGTCTGGATTATTCTCATTTCATGTTCCTGCACTTGGGACGAGCTTTCCTCTCCGTTCCACAGAGTTAAAGCAGCAGCTTGGCTGAAGACAATAGCCTGTCTTTGGATTTGCCCTTGTGTGACTGAGAACATTTATTTTTTTATGGTCATTTATACATTTTGTGGTAGAAGCTGAGTGAGGCTGCTCTCTCACTGCATGCTTTATGAAGGTAGAGATTTCCCTGATCTTGCTGGAAAATCCCGATTTGTTCTGGATGCGAAAATTCACCGTGAGGGAGCTGAGTAACCTGCTCACTTTGCTCTGACGAAGGGAAGCCGGTGTGTGGCCCCTGCCCCGAGACTGCAGCAACATCCAGCTGTGCAGGCAGCACATCTGTCCCTCCTGCTAGTCCTGACCCGCGTACGCTCTCGCTTCACATTTATTTGAGTTTTAAAGATCCCATTTGCTAAGCCTCCTGGAGGCCCTCGTGCTTAAAACAACTTCCCTTCAGTCTTGGCAAATTCTCGGTGAAGGAACAGCTCGGGCCAGAGAGGAGGGTTTGGCCCCATAGCAATTACCAGAGAGAGTAATTAATCCTCAGAACCAGAGCATGCGGTGGGGAGGGGTCCCCTGGGGCAGGGCCTCCCCTGGCTGGGATCTCCGTGCAGTTGGCCCGTCTCACTTCCAGCAAACCCCTCGTTCCTCACAGCTCATCATCCTCCCCAGCGATGACTCCTCCAAACACAACCATACCGCGGGTCTCCGGGATGTGAGGTCCAGTCAAACCTCTAACGATCCCATTAACAGTTTTATTACTTAATCCACCGACACATGAGGGTCTGCCTTTGGAGATAAACCAAGTCCTCGGTGTGATGTGTTTATAGGTTTGGACTTGCTCCGGGGTTTCGAGGCTGTGCTTGCGTTCGGACTGTTTTCTCATGGCTTCCTCACCAAGTCAAACACCGGTCGCTGGGTCAGGTTGGGCAGTGTCACCCTGCCCTCATGGAAAAGAGGTGTGGGTTGAAACAAAGACCCCTGGGATGAAAGCACCGTGCGGGCAAGGTGGATTCAGGAAGGGAGCAGACAGCTGAGCAGGGTACGGCAGAGGTTCCCCTGCCTGGTTCCAGACAGCCCTGTACACCGGAAAAATGGAAATCTTGCCGTTACGTTTGAAGGAGGACGTAGGCAAGGCTGATTGCTGCTTCTCAGTGCTCTGGAGACATGGGGTTATTCTGATCTACAGGTTTCTCCATCAGACAGCCCAGCAGAGCTGGTGCTTTGTATCAGAAGAGCATTGTCAGACTAGAAAGAGGAGTTAGAAAGACCCCTAAAAGAAATTTGGGGGTTTGCAGTGTATTAATAGGACTGTGATCTTTACACCAAGGATAAAAATATTTGGTATAAATTAGCCATGTACTTTGGCTTTTTTATTCTTGTCTGCATTGCATTTGAAATGTAATGTTCAAACCCACACGGCGAAATGCCATGATTATTTAATTTCATAAATCACGAAGGAGCGTGCCTTCCGGCTACTGAAGTTGATCTCTCTTGAATTTTGTGCATAACTACGGTTGTTATACAGTTATTAAAAATAAATTACTAACCTTCTTTTCCTAACGTACTGCCCAGCCTGTCGGAGCTGGCACACAACGTCGCCTGGGGCAGGTGGCCCCAAGCAGGCACTGTGACATCCCACAAGTCCCCAAGTGCAGAATAATGCTCCCAGGAGAGAGACTCGGCTTTCCCCACCCCAAGAATCCCTGCACTATTTGTTTAACATTCTCAGTGACAGTACCTTCAGCTTTCTGGACTGGCAGAAGGGCAAAAGGAGAGGAAAGGAGAGAGTTTTGTCTGGGGAGGAGTCTCAGTTTTCATCTGCCAATCCTTCCTGACCTGCACTTTTGAGAAAATAAAGCTGAAAATTCTGTGTTCAGAGTGGAACGAGTGGAAAAGCTAAAAGTGAGCTAGGTGTGATCTCCGTGGAGCAGTTTGCAGAGCTGCCCTTCAAGGCTGTTTGCTCTTCTGCCGTCCAACACCACCCTACCACTGGATTTTAAAACATTATTGTAGCCTTTTAAATGTGTCATGGATCTGTGTCTGGCACTGAGCAAGGCACCTTCCACATTCTGCCTGTGCCTGGGGCATCCCCCAGTCTGACCACTTGACCCAAGAATTTTGGTCTCAACATCATCCTGATTTAAGTGAATTTTTTTTAATATAAAAATCTTTTTTCCAAGATAGTTCCCATTACAAAGATAAAGGTGTCTTGCAAAACAGGCAGCTAGTGCTTGGGAAGAGAGGAATAATCACTGAAAGATAAAGGACTGGGTAGAATCGGTTTGGGCAGAAATAGGAGACACAAGGCTGGCAGCGTGAGTCTCTCCCAGCATCAATCACGGCTGTTTGGAAACACGAGTGGTTGCTCCAGGGTCTGTGTGCAGGTGCCCCGGGGAGCTGGCACTGCCTGTGCAGCACTGCAGAGTGGCCAGAGGGGCTGGTTGGCTGCATTCTGCATNAGAGAGGAATAATCACTGAAAGATAAAGGACTGGGTAGAATCGGTTTGGGCAGAAATAGGAGACACAAGGCTGGCAGCGTGAGTCTCTCCCAGCATCAATCACGGCTGTTTGGAAACACGAGTGGTTGCTCCAGGGTCTGTGTGCAGGTGCCCCGGGGAGCTGGCACTGCCTGTGCAGCACTGCAGAGTGGCTTTTGGGGGCTGGTTGGTTGCATTCTGCATCCACTGAAGATATTTTTTTTTTTTTTGCATCCTTGGAGCAGCAATGCAAGCTAACATTGACATCATTGAAGCCATCACCATTATGGTTCAGGATAAACCCTTCACCTCGGTGGATCAGGTAGCTAACGCTTTGCAGGGTCATTGTTTTGGGCTGCTGATTCTTTTATTCCCAGACCCATGGATAAATCTGGTCTTGTCTGGTGTCACCATACAGCCTCCTTAAATCCAGAGCTGGGCTAACCAGCCTTGAAAAGAGACAGTAAAGGTGGTTGAAGAGCATCACGAGCAGAGCCCAGACCAGCCCGATTCCTTTAGTCATTTTCCTGTTTTAAAATCTTTCTGCTTATCTTGGTTCTGGTCTTGACATCTGCCGGCAGTGAAAGCAGAGTAGCGACGCTTGGGCGTGGTGGGATGTCAGGAGGGTATCTCGTACGCCGATCTCCTGGCAGCGTGTACGATAAAGGAATGGAGAGGAATTCTCAGCGTACAGCGGGCAAAGGGCTCTCCCTTGCGCTCCTCCATTTAACGGTCCAAGTGATGTGCTCCAGCGTGCATTGTGCTGCTAGCCTTTGAAAGGCTGCCGTTTTGTTTGGATTCTATATTGTCCTCAGTTAAATAGTAGGAAAAGAGAAATCTCTGCCACCATAACATTCCCTTATAGGTCTATTCATTATAGATCCTGAGAGGAAACCGAGAGTTCCCCCGGACAATGGGCTGATACACGAGCGAGCATACATTAACTTTCTGTGGTTGTACAGTTCACTCGGGCTGCGTTTCCTTTACATTCTTAGCAACACGGACTCAGGCGTGATTTGGTTTGATGTCCTCCTCTGCCTTGAGCTGCTCTCTCGTTAGACATATGGGACGTCAAGCAGCAGCTCGAAGCAACGCCCTGAAGTGGAAGCAACATTTAAATAACTCAACTTGGGTCCCCTGTCCCTTGTCTGACACCTCAGGCGAGCTCCCTTGGGATGGGTTTGTCAAGGCTTTGGCAGCACGAGCTGCAGAAGAGGGGCTGCAGGGGGGTACAGGACAGGAACACCCAGCGTCTCTGGATGGGATTCAGCTGATGCAGTGACAGCTGGGTTCGCGGCACTAATCAGCACGGACGCTTTGCTCAGGAGCACAGCTCGGCTGCTGTGTGAGCTGCACTCTTTGGTTTGTAGGTGCCCACTGTCATGCTTTGCACGCTTTGGCAGTGCATTCCTCCCCAGCACAGGTGTGTTTCCTGCTTCTGTGCCTCTGCTCTTCTGTAAATCAGGGCAGTTAGCACTCCCCTTCCTCCCCGGAGGGACAGGGCGATATTGAAGAGAATAAGCAGCTCAGGAACTGCAGATTTACTTCATCCTTCAGTGCCATCAGCAGAGGAAAAGCCAGGTGAAGCTATGAGGACACGTGAGGCTGTAAGGATTAGGACTGGGACACGGTGACGGGCTTGGCAGAGCCTGCCGACACGTCCTGGGTACCACCGGCTGCACGGCCGTGATGCACGGGGCTTGCAAGGATACAGCTTTTCTTGAATTTCGTTTAACTTGGTGCCTCTCCCGGCCTCTTGGCCCGCACATTTGCAGCAGGTTGCTGGTTTCCTTGGAGGAATAACAAAGCACAAACACACGCGCGCATGTGTAGCTGCAAATGGATGCGGTGTCACTCCAGTAGCAACTATATTCCAAAAAGCCTCTTGGTTTTCATTCCGACTGTGTCTTCTGGCACAGAGAAATTTGCAAAGCTAATGTTCAGCTCCCGTCTAATGGATTCCCCTGCTGAGCGTCTGTTGCAGCTAAAGGATTCCAGATTGAGAGTTTGTTCTTGTCTCCCCTGTGCACATCTATGTTGGAGGTACTTCTTGGAGAGCTGGTTAATGAGCCTGGAGCGTGGCTGGGCGTTCGCGCTGATGTTCAGGAGGAGTTTCCCTCCTCCTTGGAGGAAGGCAGCCCTCACACCCTTGTAGCCTGTTTATTTTCTTGTTGCTTCCACCCCAGCAGAAATAAGGTGATTACAGGTATCAGACCGCACAGGGGAATATTGGATTTACCAGAGTTGGGAAGGGGAAGGAGAAATCCCCCTCGCTAGGAGCTCCGGTACTTGCCCGCTTTTTGGGAGGAGGGAAGAGCTGGGCTCTGTCTCCTCCTTGCCCCGTGTGCTTGCCCACCGGCCATCCTCGGGGGATAGGGCACCGCTGTCCCCCCCCGATACTGCTGCCAGCTCCTGTAGAAACCAAAGAGAGCCTTTCCCTGGATAATCCTGCAGCTCAGCCCAGAACTTGGAGCCAATTTACTTGAGCTCTAATTCCTGCCGTGCTGCAGGCTTCCTGTATGACCTTAAGTAAGATACTTATCTTATCTGCCTTCGGTTTCCAGCCGTATATAATAGCAATTACCTACCAGCCTCACAAACACGTCGTGAGGTTAAATCCCTTTGGAAGCCATCTCTCAAGTAATCTTAGAAATGCAGACTGTTATGATGATGATGATGATTATTATTGCCATTCTGGCACTGGCCTTTCTCAACCATGGATGTTTTGCTACGACATCTGCACCCACCCAATCCTAGCGCTTTCCACAAAATATTTTCTCATTTTTGGACACAATATACCGGACCCCAAAAGCCCCCAGAGGGTGGGTATAGGCGTGCAGAAAACAAAAGATGAACAGCACACACACATACAAATGAGAAAACCCATTTCATGCATCTTCTCATACCTGGAGCCCAAGCCTCGAATGCTTATTTGAATATTTGTTAAGATTTTGTCCTGAGGAAGGGTGGGAAGGAGGACAAAACCAGGCATTGTTTCTCTTTGGAAAACGTTTTGTTTTTCCCAAACAGCTGGCCAGGCAGCTTGTTAAGGATTTACTTTAAGTTCACATTTCTGCCTCCAGCAGGTCCAAAGACACCTCTGCTGGGCATCCCGGTGGGGCAGGAGCCAACAGGGCAAAAGGAGCCCAGGTGGGGCTCCTCGATGTGTTTATCGATGACGGTTATCGTGAATTCCTCACTTACCCTGTAGCAAAGGGTGTTTGTGAAGCCAGCCCGGGAAGGTTCCTGAACACTTAGTTCTCATTCAGCCACTGCTTTGGATATATGTGACCGATAATCTCTCTCTCCTCACGTGTCGTTAAACCATCTAAAAAAAATCAAATTATTGAAGAGTTAGAAAGTTGATCTTTCCATCCAGGCTCAGCTAGAATTACAATTGCTTAATCTCTTACCGAGTGGTCTCTCTCACTTAAAAGGGAACAATATAAATGAGTTTTCACTGGAATATGCTATTCTGGCATTTAATTAAGATAGAAATATAGAGGTAAAACAAAATACCCGGGCGTTATCAGTTTTCAGGGCTATTATTCATTTGTCAGCTGGGGCAATCCGTTTGCAGCGTGAACTGCAGTGCTAAGGGGACGGTATCTTTGTGCTCCAAAGCAACATATTCCCAAGCATGTTGTCTTTGGCATGGCCAATATTTTATCTGCCAGAGCCAACGTTAATGAAAAATTCCTGAAAAATTCCACATTTCAACACAGCAACACTCTGATGGGAATAACAATCTCTTCTGACCTCGTTCAAAAGCAGCGATCAGGCAGGGTACAAAACAGGGAGTTATTCCTCAGCAGCTCTACCCAGGACTTTGGGTACTTTGTGTTGAGCTCGTGATGCCTGCCCGCCTTTGGAAGTGTTATCAGCGCTGTCAGGCTGTGTGCTCCCCACCTGCACCCAAACCAGTGTCTCTCAGAACAGCCAGGCAAGCCGTCAGAACACCGGGCTGGTGGCACTGAGAACTGCCAGCTCCGCTGGCTGCAGCCTCATCCCTACAAAACAGCCCGAGCAACGCATGAACTTTATAATGAGAACGTGTCTGGAGAGCGGGGGCTTTCCCCTTCTGCAACAATGCTGGTGAAGTCGTTTTGACCGGGGGGTGGGAATATTTGTGATCCATTAGAGCCAGCGTCAGCCTGGATGATCTGTAACGCAGGGGCTGATCTCCTCGCTGCATCAGGCAGCCTGGAAAACTAAGGTCAAGCAAATAAATCCATGAAATCAAAGCCCAGTCGTGAGTGAGGCGGTCTGAAATCACTGCTACTGACTGCAAAGTGATGGGAACGGCAGGGACTAGTTTGCTTTGATTTGCATGAATTGAACTCACACAGCCAGGCGCTTCCCTCGGGAGTTCAGAGTATCTTGTATTTTCGTTGTAAGCAGGATAGGACTAGACGTGAACTGGGATATGGGCTGTGCCACAATGAAATCGCTGACTTGAACAAGGGAAGAGCCACCCTGAATTTCTCCTTCGGTCCCTTCCCTTGAGCCTCGCACAGCCAGAGCATCCTTCCCGCTCCGAAAAGGCTCCTGGTCCGGGCAGGACAGGCGAGCAGAGGGGTGGGAACTGGAGAAGATCCCCACACAGGAAAGAGAGAGACCTTGCAACAAAGCCCAGAGGGGAGTGCTGGATTTATTCACATCACTCAGTAAGTGGAGAAATAAGGAGCTTGTCAAGAGCAAGGAAACCCCCCGTACACAGCCCCTCCCGCACACTTTGTGGACCACAACCCAGAGGGCAAAGGAAAATCAAGACTCAGAACTACCAGGCACCCAAAGGCAGCTGGCTACACACACTTCCACACCTGAGGAAAGGCAGAGCAAGCAGTGGAATTTCTTCCCTGCTGCTGTCAGAGTCGGTGACAGCGTCTGCTGTCAACTGTCTGCATGCCCCAGAGACCGGGGAGAGCCCGACGGTGCGCAGACAAGAGCAGGTGCTAATGGGATGCTGTGGTCCAGCACCGAGACACCGTGCTGTGTAAATGGGTTTCAGCCCCTGGAAGGACCTTTCTTGACAAGTTCTCCCCTCCTTTGGAGACTTTTTAACTGGCAGATGCTTGGTGAGAGCACACGACGTTCCTCCTGCACAGACAAGACCTTTGACGGCTCCGCTCCGAGCCGCTCCCTTTATTTCACTTTTAAAGGGGATGCAAAGGGAGGGACAGGTTCTTGCCAATCACAGACTTGCCTAAATATTTATCCCTGCTAAAACCCGCTTAGATCCTGGATGTAGCCCAGGGCTGATTCTGATGAGAGACATCAAACACAACATCCATGAACCAGGGACAGCACATCTGGCCCTGCCTGTGTGCTGTAGGAATATCAATAAAAGAGCTGGTGAATCCCAGCTGGTGAGCTCTCTGTGCTGCAACAAGGCTGTCAGCTTTCCAACACCACCCCCCAGCGCGGACAGGGTGCCGTGAATCACTCGGGGCTGTCCGTGGTCCCCTGTTGGCACACGTCTTTCTTTTCACATGGGAAGGCTCGAAAGCGAAGGATCATAAACACTTTTTTTGAAAATGATTTGCAAGAGTGCTGAAAANCCCCCCAGCGCGGACAGGGTGCCGTGAATCACTCGGGGCTGTCCGTGGTCCCCTGTTGGCACACGTCTTTCTTTTCACATGGGAAGGCTCGAAAGCGAAGGATCATAAACACTTTTTTTTGAAAATGATTTGCAAGAGTGCTGAAAAGAGTGGCGGGCCAAGCCAGCAGTGTTGCCAATATTTAGAACATGATGATATTTTATTTTTGGAAGTATCTGATACAAATGTTCTTTTCCTGGAAAGATTTTTTTTTCTCCCGCTCGCCTCCCCCGCCTCCCTCAGACTGCTGGTGCCAATATTTCTGTTGCAATTTCCTTGCTCCCAGCCATTTCCTACTATAGATTTCCCTCCCCTCTCTGCTGGAGCTGAGGGCTGCACCCTGCATTGTTCTGCCGGCCTGGAAGGAGGTAAATGCCGGTGCCCGATTCAGCTGCCTACGCAGAGGCACCCAGTGCCACTCGGGATGTCCGTGGGCAGCCCTGGAGGCTTCCAGCTCATAGCATGGAAGGGCACGAGCACGGCAGGGATGTGCCAGCCCTGGGACAGTGTCTCCCACAGCCCCTGAGCTTTGCAGCACCAGTGGAGCACATCCNGGGAACAGCCAGAGCTCTGCACCCACCTGCGTGGGGCCGCGTCTGAGTCCTTTCCATCCTCTCGTCCCAGGGCAGCACTGCCCTCGGAACGGATGGTGTCCGTTGGTGCCTTTTACTCCATCACTCTTGCAAACTGATGAGCATGACCCTTAGCTGGGCAAAATTTGGCATGGAGACATGAACCTCAGCCTGGGAGCGGAGGGTTAAAAATCCTGCAATGCCCAAGGAGCCATCATGATCGCTTTAAACAAAACCATCAGGGAGGGCAGGCGTGGAGAGAGACCGATCCCGTTACTTCCCTGATTAACCCAGCACACCAATTTTAGGTACTGTTCAAACAGTGGAGGTCAAATTTACTATGGAGGGCAAAGACCAGTGATTCATTTTTCCTTATTCTTTATAATCACTTTTCACCTTGAAGAACAAAAGGGCTTAAAGTCAGAGAACGTTTGTTCTTGAGTCTTGCCAAAGACTTTTTTTTTTTTTTTAATAAACCATCATTAAAATCTGGGCCCATTGCCTTGACAAAAGAAAAGAATATATTTGTGTATACTTAAGAGACGGGAAAGAGCCTGCGCCAGGGCTAGTCACAGATAAAGGAATTCCGGACATTATTCCTTGTGCTCCTAGGGGTTGTGACATGGGATTTCCTTTCAAAGTGGTAAATAGCCCGACAGTTCTTGTACGGCAGGGTGGGGTGGTCGCTGGTTTCTTTAAACCAGAGAGAGATGAAAGCACAGTATGAGAAGAAAGAGGGGCTGGATACACTGGGAATGGGAGTGGGGGCTCAAGGTGACCCCCACCCAAAGCACCAGCTCAGAGCTTTGCCCTCTCAAGCTTCCCATGGTTAGAGGTGGCACCGGCTGATCTCTGCTTTGGGAAGAACAGCTCAGCTCCCAGCAAAGTCCATTTCACTCTTAAGA
The DNA here is from genome assembly GCA_013400615.1 of Syrrhaptes paradoxus. Taxonomy (NCBI): domain Eukaryota; kingdom Metazoa; phylum Chordata; class Aves; order Pterocliformes; family Pteroclidae; genus Syrrhaptes; species Syrrhaptes paradoxus. The sequence continues at coordinate 30,336 of VZTO01028118.1, read as the reverse complement.
GGGAGCCAAAATCTCAGGGCTGGTCAGCACCTTACGTGTTCCTCCCAGATCTGGGGGAGACAGATGGAACTTGGGGGGAAACACGTTTATCTTGGAGTGAGTCCTGATGTTTCCTGCCTTCTCTCAAAGCCAGGCAGCTATGGGATGCTGACTGCCCATCTTGCCCTGGTATGGGGACAGAGGGTGGCGAGGGTGGGTGCCATCGCTGTGAGCTTCAGGAGGAGCCTCACCATGTTTTGGAACAAGAATCAGACAGTTGAGGTCTTCTGTAACTGAAAGCATCTTCCTCTCCTTTGCTGAATCCTGCCCAGGACTGGGGTGAGCAGTCTTCTCCTTTAGGCAAACAGAAGAGCAAAGGCTGCAGATTTTATCCTGTTTGCATTTTAAATAGAAAAACATCCTACTCAGTACTTGGATTCCTTCTTCTGTTGGACTTTGCATTAAGGACTCACCAAAGCGCACTGGTTTGCAGGGTTGGGGGAAGTCAGAAGTAGGGAGGAACGTGCATTGCTTGATGAGGGAGAAAAGAACATCAAGCTGATTTTATATTTGGATCTGAATACAAAACAATTTCCTTTCCTCCCTCTTCCTGCCGCTGTCCTGGAGGGTCAGCAAAGACTGCCGATCTTAAATCTCACAATTAAAGCAGGGCTTAACGAGAAGGGGAAAGCAGATTTGCATGTTACTATTCTGTAAATCCTCAGGATTCAGGTCTCCTGTAATAACTGTTCGTTTAAGGAATCATCAGAGGAACAGATAAATTAGCATATTGCAGAAGTTTGCAAATGTAAAGATCCTACATGAGCCTTCTCATTGCTTTCTGGTTTATTGCTTGATGCCTTAATTACAACTCTGTAATCCTTCTGCTGTGTAACAACACAGCTGCAGGTTTATTTTCCCTTTAAACTGCAACGAGATCCCACGTCAGTACAGGGAGGCACACGGTCAAATTGTAAAATCCAGCTTGAAATTTCATGCAAAATTTTTTGCATGAAAAGAGGCTGAACGGCTGCTTCCAGTGCAAGGGTCAGGTTGGACCTGCTGCAGAGGACCTTGTTCCTCTGTGAATAAGATGCCCAGGAAAGGCTGGAGAGCCTGGCCATGGCTGTGTTCAGTCCCTCCTGCAACTGGATGGTTCGAGAGATTGAGTCAAGAGGGACCAGGTCCATACAGGACACATGGAAGATTCTAACCAAGTTCAGAACTGGTGACTTCTAAGGAAAAATGACAAATTTTCCTTCTTTCTCTTTGACTCCTTCCTAACATCCCACATTTTTCTGAAAACCAGGGTTTTACTGCACAGCAGTAAAAGGGATCTGAATGAGGCCCTGGGACTGCACCCAAGCACCAGCACTTCTGCTGGGGGGTACGGGGCAGTCACCCGTCAGGAGAGTACCGTTATACTGGTGTGAACTGGATCATGTTTTCTGAGCCCTGTAACACACTACTGGATCATGCTTTTTTGATATCGTGGTACGACCACATTCAATCTCCTAAGATGAACTGTGTTTGCATGGCCACAAGCCCAATAAACAAACCTCTTTGAAAAATAAACAAACAGAACCCTTTAAGAAGGATTTTCAAAAAGCTATACACATCTAATACTTGGTTTAGGAATCTGTAATTTTAAAATAGCTCAAATAAATTAAGAATACTAAAATTATCTGCTGTCCTTCCCAGCGGTGCTGTGAGTATATGAGAGTTTCTGCTCCTCGCAGCGGAAACTGCCCCGTAATTACGGTGCCACTGCCCAGGGTCACGGTCCCTGGATCTCGGACTGCAGGGTGGAGCCAACCTGGGAGTATTCCCACGGGACCGACGTTCATATCCACACAGCAGCTCTCATGAATAAGGTTTGCAGGACTGGTGCTCGCCGTACAGCTCCTTTTACTCTCAAACAGTGGATTTATTTTTTTTTTCTCTCAAAGCTGCTTACATTCTGTGACCTTGCACTCAAGCCCAGATGAAATGCTTCACAATTTTCCTAAATACTATCTTTATTCTTATGGCTCCCGTATGAACCACTGCTATGCAGTTAATGCTGTGCAGTTGTTTCTACCCTAAGACCTTTTAGCCAAGGGTTTACAATTTGCAATCTGAGGTCTCAGCCTGAAAATTCATCTTTGTTTTTGTACTCTCCCCAAGAGTCTGTTTCGAATTGATATAAACATTTCGATGGCTGAAGAGTGCAACAAAATGGTCAGCCTCCCTTTCCAGCTGGAAAACAAGCGTGTTTCTCTGAGCCCAAGCATTGCGTATCGTTGGCTAGACTGGTGCCTGGTCTCATCTTGGCTTGGCCACGCCGACCCAGGCGTCTGCACAACCTCATGGCACATCCAGAGAAAAAATCAAAACCACCTTTGCTTGGCTGTCCAATACTTGCTTTTTCATTGTATCTGTTTCTCTGTAGCGGGTGTTGCTTACCTCCATTCCCCTGTACAGATCATGTACAAATACCACCAGATGTTGGTGTTGGGTTGATGGTTGGACTTGACGATCCTTGAGGTCTTTTCCAACCTTAATGATTCTATATTCAGCAAGAGACGCCAGGAACCTGTTGATTTTCTTCAGCATGTGGAGAAATCCCTCAGTAACAGCGCACCTCTGCCAGACCCAAATTCATATGCTGGATTAAAAATTTTACTGACTAATCGAGAGCAGAGGGAGCAGACCTCTGAAGGAAGCAAGGACGGGCCCCCTTTGCTAATGCTCGCTCTACCTTGATACGCTCTTCGCTTATTCCGCGGTGTCTCAGATCTGGGTTTCGTTACTGGGATTAGTTCTCTGAAATCTTAGTGCAGCATATCAAGGCTGTATGTGTGGATTTAGTGCAGGAAGGAAACTTATTAATTGCCTGTGTGCATTTGCATTATTCTTTCATCTCCCACGTTGGTACTTTTCTCCTTCTGAATCCACATGGTGACATTTTTCTTTCTCGGTGACATAAAGTTTTCACTTTGCTTTCATTTAGTCCTCATCTAACTTTTACGATTCCCTTTTCTCTCAGTCGTTTTCATACAGTTCTGTGTTTCTTACCAGGGCTTCTGATACTCTGAAAGACATAGTCAGGAGGGAGCTCCAAAACCAGGAGCTGCTTTCCTCATTTAATTACTTTTAGAGTCCCATTTGTTGACTTTGTTAACTATCCAGAATTAATTTTATTGTTCAAAGGGCAACCGCACATTTTGCCTGTCTATAGGAACTGCCATAAACTCTTGGGCTGAAGAGGTGAGGTTTTTAGGAAAAGAAAACAGTGGTGTGCTTGTTCCTGCTCTGTTGGAAATCAATAGCAAGAGCAGAACCAGTCAGGGCTTTGATATCAAACCAGCTCCTCATTAGAAAATTACGCGGTGGCAAAATTCTCCGTAGCAAGTGGCTGGGTTAGATGCCGTTTTCCAGGAAAGGTTCTGCAGCCAGGATGGTGTTTCTGGTCACAAATCAACGCTGCCATGACCTTGTCATTGAGACGCGTGCGTAGGATGCTGGAGACACCACGTTCCTTGGTGGGATCAAGCCTCTGAATCTGTGTCTCCCGCTACCGGGGGCTGCCCTAAATATCCGGCTATTTTTAGATGAGTCTTTTTCTGCTGCTGCTTTTCATAATAAGAAAAACCTTTGAAGGATTTGTGTTTTATCCCTATGCATAACAGGAATTAAAAAAAATAAATAAATAGATCTGAAATATTTAGACATGAAGAGAGAAGAATTTCCTGCCCAGCGTTTGCTACGCGGCGTAGGTGGCTTAATGCAAACCGGGGCTGCTCCTGGGTACCCGGCAACGGTTGGTTTTTACTGCAATAAAGCACCTTTAAAAGCAGGACCCCACAAAGCAAATCTGCTGTTTCCAAGGTCACTGTGCAATCGTCTCCCCCGTGCTGTAGTTTTTGCAGCTGCTGAACTGATCTGCTGCAACCTAACCAACCTGCTAGAGAAGGAATTGTTCTGGCCAAGGGGCTGCAGCAGACCTTTAGGTGCCTGACCCCCTGCAAAACGTCTCAAAGCAAACCCCCAGTGACAGGGTCTGGCACTAAAGAAGCAAGTTTAGCTCTGGGCATCCCACCCGCTGTATCACCCACCTGCTGCCCCTCCTCTGGGACACCAGCGATGGCTTTTCCTCCAGACTTGTGCGGGTCAAGCGAGCTAATCTGGAAACCTGCAGGGGACAGAAGAAGGGACTTTGTCACCAGGCAGCCATGCTATGTAGGCTCGATAAATATGTGCAGTGCTAATTCGAAGCAGATTCCTGCTTTGCCACAAGCAGAATTCCTCCGAACCCTGCCATCAAAAACATGATGTCACAGCGGCGGCGAAGCCCAACAACGGGGGGAGAAGCTGGGGTCGTGTCAGGGTAACGGTGTGGTGGAGGAAGGGCTTGAAGCCCCGTCCCACAGCCCGATGGAGATGGTCATTAAGAAGGATTTCACAAATGATTTGCAGCCAATTCCCTGGATCCGATTGGTACTTCCCAGCTTAATGCAAACCAGCGAGGAAACCAGCTTCCAGACCTGGTCAGGCCAGGGAGGCTGCAGGCAAGAGATAACATAACCCGGGGCTGCGGAAAGGGAACTGAAACCGGGACTGGTTTTTAAGGAGATCGTTAGGTTCTCTCTCCCCATCTTGAGCAAACAGCTTTTATCTTGTCTCCCAAAATAGCAACCTCCCACCCTTCAAAACAAACCAAAAAAAAAAAATAAAAAAAAAAGGAAAACCTCTAGAGACAGGCACACAGACAAAGCCGACAGAAGTAGAACACAGAGCTGATCGAAAACAGATTCCAGCCTCAAGTCCAAAGTCGGTTTCAGCCCATTTCTTCTTAATGGGTAAATTTAAGAAACCGAGAAAACAAAGCAACTCCCCACCAAGCAGATTTTGCTGACACTGAGCATTCACATCTGACACAGATGATCCCCGCGATTCGATCAAATCCCTCTCTGTTTAGTGTGGCACTTCAGTTGAGTTGAGGCTTTGGCTCGTTTGCTTCTGGATTTACAGCTCAAGGAAAAATGATAAAACAACGCTAACTGGGGTGGGCTTTTGTTCTGCTTCCCCCTGACCATCCATCCACCTTCCCTGTTCCGATCTCAACCCCGTCCCTCTGGTGGCCTTCCCTTGGCCAGCTCCTTCCGCAGGTCAGTGATCCATCACAGATGTTCTTTACAAAGAAGGGTTTCCATGCAACCTGATAGTTTTTTCCTAGAAAAGAGGGCTGAGTGATGGGGAGGAGGAATTCATGACTGTGCAAAAGGCCTGAGGATACATATTGCCAAGTTTCCACGCAGTTCGGGTCATCTTGCTTGGTGGCAATACTAGGATTTAGCTACGGAGCACACTCAAAGGTTCTTTCGCAAGCCACCCTCTTACCATTCAGCAGAACCTCATCCAAATTCCTCTGCCAGCTCTTGCATTTCTTAGAAAACAGCCACAGTCCTCTTCTGAGGTCTGCTTTATGGGCACTTTGGAGTCCAAAGCCGAGAATGGCCACCCTGCCTTTGAGTCTCAGCAGTGCTGAGGTAGCACCAAAGAAATGTGGAAAGAGAAGAGACCTGTACCCCAGGTCAGGCCCTGGTAGCGGTCACGGCCCTAATACTGCCTAAACGCGGCAGCCAAAGCTCTTAGAGAGTGCTTCATGTAGGTCACCAGCAAAGGTTTTCTGAAGGACATCTCCTAGTGCTTCATCTTGCCTAATTTTAAATATTCCTAAAGACAGGGCTGGCATCATTGCTTCCTTTGGGGGATAAATTACACAGGCTGATGTAACTCAACCTTGGGAAGATTTTATTTTCTCTCCCCAGACTCCTACCAGTTGCAACAGAAGGAGATAAATAGCTGCCCTTGGATCTCCCTTGATTCCAGCCTCTCCAATTGACAAAAAATTCATTATTGTAACATCTAAAGGCTCCGTGACAGTGTACTGTGCAAGACAGTAGTATCAAACCCATCGAAAGGGCTCTTGGTCTTCAGGGTAAACCATGTGGCAAACTACCAGATCAGCAGCAAAAGGGATGGGGGCTGAAACCATGGTGACATTTTGCTTGAGATAAGGAAACCTGGCAGAACACTCAGACGATGTTGAGGCAAAACTGTCAGTATAAGCATCCTTCACACCTGAGATGTCAGAGCCAAGCTGCGAATCTGAGATCTGGTTACACGTATTCAGCATCTAACTGTTCCCGTCCTTAGATTCGGGCTGCTGATCCTCGACTGAACGTCAATGAAATGATATGGAAACGATACTCTAAAATAATAACGTGCAACATGCAAGTGAAGTCAGGCTTTCTTAAAAACTAACGTCTCTGTGGCACTGGAATATTTTTGTGTTCCCACCAGCTCAGATGCAGGGGCAAGTTTCTTTATTCTTTGGCTGGTGAGCCACTGAACAGGTTTCTTGCTGAGCTCTGTGCATTGAAGGCCTGTGCTGGTGTCTTTGGGGACGTGGCCATCTCTTCTAGACCATTTTCACCAAACCAAAGCCAACGAAGGGCTGGGTTAGTCTCCCTCTTAAGCCTCATCCGGCTCTACTGACTCAAATCACTGCAAACAAATCATTTCCGTGTACGGAGATTTCCGGAAGGAAAGACAGGACCCAGAGCGGATCCACATGGCATATCCTGATAATTCCCATCAGCTGGGCTTACAACGGCTTTTTTCAGATCTCATAAAGGTCATTCTGTATTGTACGGTGCTTCGGGATACGGTACAGCTAGTGTGGGGTTTTCCACATGCAAGTGGCTAATGAAACAAGGAGAAAGATTGGGAGTCACCGGTTTAGTCTGCAGATGGTAGAGGAGGGGTGTGAGTGAGCATCCTCCTCTCCTTGGATGCATCCAGGCAGAGGCAGAACACTGGCAGAGACCACACAGTGCTTTCAAAGAAACAGACTTTTTGCTTAAGCAGAGGTGCAGGGATTTCCTAACTTCTCGCTCTCCTTCTCTGGTCATTTTAATGTCTCTCCAGGATATCCATCTTATACTTTTCAAAGTCTTTTACTTAGGATGCTTCACTTTTTAGGATGCTCTTACTTAGGATGCTTAGTCTTTTACTTCGGATGCCCTCAGCAGCTATGTTGGCAAGTGGGATTGTACTGTGGGTTCATACTGGCCAGTGCTTCACTTGGTGTGGCACGGCCAAGTGAAATTTGATTTACCAACCTCTGTACCTTGAGGAACTTTCATTTCCACCTCTTTGCTTTTCATTTCTGTGAGTGTTATTTGCCAAGCCCCCCTGGTACCAAAGCTCCCCTTCAGGAACAAGTCCGATGGCTCTAAATTATTCTTGAAAGTTGTTTCATGGTTATATTTTAAAGATGATCTCTAGCAGTGCGTGGTGTGACACCACACAACCAGGTACCAAAACAGATTTTCAACACGTGTGAAAACAGCATTATTGTATTGAATTCTGGCAAAAATTTCATTTTCACCACTGACGGTTACTCCCGATGACAACTTTTGTGGAAACCTAAGGGAAATCCTTCCTTAGTATTTTCTGTTGCCAGCTTAACGCCTGACCTCTGCTGGCAGTGGGATGAACGATAAGCTGACAGTGCCGATGGGTTACTGCATTGCCTCCTCAACACTGAACTTCTGGCCTCCAGAAAAATGAACCCCACTGCACCCCACTGCCTCCCACCTCCAGCTTTCACATTGCCTTAGTGCACCGTGGTCCCGCTACAGGAATTGCCACCATAGGACAGGAACCACCCTACGGATTGCCAGTCTGCCAAGAAGTGTGCAAGAACGTTGTGATTAACACATTAAAAAAAAATAATAATTATCATATCATATCCACACAGAAAAGAAAATGACTGTGTTTTTTAAAATCTGATGGCTATTGTCACTTCAACAGGAAAAGATGAGAAAAGGGTAAAACAGTAGAGAAGAGAAAGCCTATTGAAAACTTTCCTGCTACTGCTCTGACTTTAAAAAGTCCCTTCTCTTTAACGAAGCATCCCTCCTGAAGAGCTTTACTCTTATCCTGAGCATAGGCAGCCCCTTTATTCCAGGTGGAAAGTCCAGTCTCAACGTTAAAACTGGGCAGGAACAAGAGAGAAATCCCTCCTGCACCGACAGAGATTTACGGCTTGTTTTTTCACGAGAGGTCCTGGCTCATATCAAGATAGATTTCAATAGCGAGCGGGTCTCTCTGCACACATGAGCAGGTTGGGGAATAGTTCTTGGAACAGAGTCAGCACAACAATTGCTTTCATTATTTGCAGCTGTACAAAACAAATAAGTTTAAAAGAAATATAGAGAGGTGCCAAACGCAATCCCATTGAAGTGTGAGTGAACACAGCGTTTAGTGCCGCGCGGTGACACACATGAAGTCCCTGAATTACTGCTGTTGACTTTCCAGCCTTACGTGTCACCTTTGATAAATGAGCCAATCCGCCGATAGCTACTCAAAATAATAACGCAATTTAGTTAAAAGAGTCTTAAAACCTTCCTTCCTTAGCATCCAAAACCTTCTACGTAACTACTCACCGCATACGAATGACCCTGTACAGAGCAATTCCGGTCAGATCAAAGGGAACTGAATGTTGGGGTGTGACAAGCCGGGATCATGACTTGATCCAGGGTTTACTGTCTGTAGCTATGAGGAACGGTTGGGCTGACATGCAATAAAAATATCCAGCTATCTGCCCATCAACACACAAACACGCTCTCAGGAGTTCACCCGTGGTGACGACTCTGGGGACACAAGGGACACAAGAAGTCTGGAAAGGAGCCAGTGGAGACTTATCTAGCTGGCCTCCCACCTTCCCATTCTCCTGCACAGTGCTCTGGAGAAAGGAGAGGAATCTTGGCCAGATTCACCTCCAGATAGACGCTATATCCTATCTGCAGTGACAGCAGAGGGTGAACCTTTGTCAAGTCCTCTGGGAGGAGGTGAAGGGCAGGCAGAGCACGTGCGCTGGTGGCCTGTGGGGACAGCAGAGCGTGAACTTTGGGGCCAAAGCCACAAGTGGAGAGGTACGTCAGGGTCCTGCTCCCCATGGTGGTCCATCCTGGAGACCAGTGCGTGCCCTTGTTCCTCCTCTCCCTCGCAGCATTGGCTGAAGAACGTGCCCTCTCCTCAGGATGGTCAAGTCAAGGAGGAATGAAAGCTATGTCTGGAGCGCCTATGAAGTCATCCTGTCTGGGAACCATTGGAAAGCTTTTCTCAGGAGACAACGTTGGGGGAGAGGCAAAAAACAGTTTCATACCTCACATTTTTTGATTTTTTTTCCCCCTAACATCTCTTAGCACATAGCGTGGTCTCTTTTTTTGTGTATCTCGTTCCCACTGGGTCTGCATATTTGCTGCTCATGGAGATGTGCCAGATCTTCTCTTTCCCAGAGGAATTGCCATAATTCGGATCAAGAAATAACAACATTCCCAGCCTTTTTTTCCATCGACATGAGATTACTGCATTTCCTAAATACTTTAAACTGTGCTTGAGTGCCTGGCAGATGATTGCAGATGTTGCCACCTCCTTTCCCAGATTTCATGTTTATTTTATGGCTGTAGATCCACGTTCTCGACTTGTCATCCCGTTACAAAGAGAAGACATGTCCCCTCACTACATAACTCAGCACCAGCACAGAGCGCTGATATCTCTGTCATTCTTTAGGGCTCCACATTCTAAAGTGTCAGAAAGAAAACAATGGCTCTGATTAATGAGCTGCTGCTGCCGAAGCCCAAACAATTCTGACCTAGACTTGCTTTCTGTGACCTCTTTCCATAAATCTGCAACTGATACAGCGATCCCTATCATGGACAACCTAGAAAACTCCCGGCTTTGCATGCTCAGGGAATGTGAGCAGGTGTAGCTGAACTCCAGAGGTTATGTTCTGATTACAGAAAACCAGAGAAAAGTCCCTGTTGATGGACTCAGGGGTTTTAAGCGGCAGCACACAAAGCAAGGAGGTGGCCTTGCTGAAGAGTTTCTGCTGATTACAGAAGAAAAGCAGAGTGACCCTGTGCCACCCCACCAGGAAATGCTGATGCGTCCATGGGTGAGGAAAAGCCTTGCAGGAACAAATCCCAAGAGCAGGGCCAACATCTTATCTTATCTTTAGACACTTGCTCTACTTAGCGGTTGTTTTTACTGTGCTGTTGTTGATGTCTCCTCTGCTTGGGACTAATGATTTAATTTTCTGTTGTTGTCACGAGGATCATTTATACCCCAACTACTGTCTCTGGCTGAGCCACACAAAAGTTCTGTTCGCAGCAGGCGGAGGAGAAGAATGGGTGTGAACTACTCATGAGTCAGCTAAACAAATACGAGCTTCTCTGGCTTGGGAAATCAAGGAAAACATGAAGCTTGTTGCTTTGCCAGATGATACTCTTGGGTTAACGCTAGCATTCAAATATCCTGGAAGAATCTGAGCCATCTCTCCTGATGAGTTTGTGATTGCTAATTTAATTTTGGACTCACTTCTTCAGCTTCTGTAGGAATGGAAGCTCTGCCTCTGGCCTGCAGGGTGTCAGCCCTGTGCCCACACACGCTCTTTTCATAGGTGGTGACTTTGAAATAAATCCTAAAATGATTACAGGCCATTGGTTTACACACACAGCTTCTCAATGAATCCTTGAGCTTTCCAATTGCAGTGAAAATGGGATTTCCTTGGGGACAGAGTCATGAAAACGCCCTTTAAAATGGGTAGCGGTTAATTTTTCAGACATGCTCACACTGTGCTTGTGGTGATGCACCTGGCATCCCAGAGGAAAGCACCTTGTCTCTCCTCCATGTCACTGCTGCAGACACAAGGTCGTTGGGAGAGACTGAACCTCACCAGATTTTCCCTCGGTGTGCCGCCGCGCTAAGAGACACGTGGATCTCTGCATCAGAATCCCACCGACACTGGCTGTCACCACGCACGATACCTAGAGACCTTCAATCCCACAAGCATTTGGGAGTCTAGCATGAAGTCTAGCTCTAAAGGGACCAAGGGAGGTTAAAAATTTTGAGAGGCATCATCCTGCCAGTTCTGGCATTTGGCGTCCCGGTGTAGCACAGCCTAACCTTTTCCCTGACCACTCCCTTTGTTTTGCCCTCAAACTTTTTTTTCCCAGCTTTGGCTCTTTTGTGCCCGAAAGGGCACACGCTGTGTTTCTATAAACCCTCAGTCACCTGGCAGCACTATCAAACGTGTGTGTGGCAGAGGAATTTCTGCTCCTGCCCTCCGTGGGGTAGAAAAGCACTGAAATCACACTTTGCTTATTCATTTCTTCAGCTCCCGAAGCCAAAACAAACTTTGGGAAAGAAGTAGCTTAGAAGTATAAACAGATTAATTGAAAAATACTTTTTTTTTTTCTTTTAGCAAAAACAGTCTCAAATATTATAAAAGCCCAAGGAGCGTGTTGCAGCCAGGTCCAGTGCACCTCCCTGGCATCCAGCCCCCTCCCACACCCTCACGCTTGCTCCCCAGAGGTAGAATTCAAGCCTGTTCAAAAGGCCAACATCAGCTAAGCCCCCCTAAGCTCTAAGAACAACCGAAGGCACAAGAGGAAAGAAATAAAGGATTATCTCAAACCCCAGGATTTTCTAAGTTTTCTGGCTTAGCACCTGGCTGGGGTCGCAGAGCAGAGCACGGTGGCAGCGGTGCCCTGGGAGAGCGACACGGGACCCAGACCCTCAGCTAGCAAACGACACGATGCTTGACAAGCACATTCAAGGCTGTTGGTCATTTTTTGGATTGTTTTTGCACAGCTCAGCACATGGCCCTAAGCACCATTTCATAAGGGATGGGAATCTGATCGGCTGTGGAGGAGCCACCCTCCAACGCCGGGCTAAGAGCATTGCACTTAAATCCAGCAAAGACGAGAGATAGGAGGAGGGAGGCAAGAAAATCACTGTTTCATCCAGTTGAAAAGTGAAACCCTAATGTTTCTCCTTTTGCTAGATACGTTATCTCCACTATTCTGCTGGGAATAATGCCTCTGCTCTAATCCCAGCTAAAGATTGCTGGCTTATCAGGTTCGAGGCAAAGGAGAAGATAGAGATTTGAAAAGCAGGAGGGGAAAGAAAACATACGGCTTTAATGTCAGAGCTTTGGAAATTGAGATACTTATCTAGGTCTGTTTTCTCCTTGCCTTGATTATGTTACTTTGGATTTGGACAAGGAAACCAGCCTGGCCAACCTCAGTCCTGTTTCTTCTCAGTTGCACTTTCTGAAAATCATATTGTCACAGATGCACACTCGGATCCGCCGCTCGCCGAGGACAGTTTCCCATGCAGGTGACATTTCCTGAGCCGGGAGATGACGATGAGAGAGACCTTTATCACTGCTGTCATTGCAGGCTGTTGTCATCAGAGACCTGACAAACCCTGTCACACAGCAGCGATGATGGTGTCCCACCGCTGCAAAGCCACCTTGGAGCATGGCAGCAGAGCCCGGCCACAAAGCCAGCAGCTCACTGCGGAGTTCACACGCAGCGATCGGGGCTTTGGAGAGCCGCAGGCTTTGCAGTTGCTTTTCATGTAGCAAAGAGTTGCTCCCCAGAATTATTGTTTTCTCTCCTCCTATCAATTAAAATCTAACGTATGAGCTCACACATCAAATTATTTCCCAAAGACCCGACTCCTTCCACTTTTTATATGTTTGAAAATAACCTGTTCTCCTACAACAGCCATAATTCAGTAATAAAGGCAGCTCTAAATTAGAGGAGAGGCAATTAGCAGAAATGCAGGTGCTCCGTGTGAAAAAAGAAAGAGATGAATAACGGCAACTGCCAACAAACCGAGGGGATCTCACAGCCACCTCCACGCTCAGCTGAGCTGCAGGATCGATGCCAGCGCTGTGTGGGCCCCCAAATTAGGAACTATTTACAAAACAAAAAGCTTGTCTCCACCGTATTGTGCCCGTTCTAACCGCCCCGAACAGCCCGCCTAATGATGATTTTGTCTTTATTTGGGTCAGGTCTTGCTGAGGAAGATGTTTTTGAGAAACCGACGCTCAGCATTGCAAAAGACCACGTTGTCATCTCACCAGGAGAGAACCTAAAAATAAAATGCAGGTAAGGATCGCTCCAGCAATGCTGGATTTCCCTGGCTGTATGGGTTACCTGGGCACAGCACAGCTTTGGGGTGGGACGGAGCAGAGCTGCGCAGCCAGCTGGGAACCCGGGCTGGTTGCCCTCACGTGCGTTCCTGCACGGAGGAGAACGCGATGGGCTATAACAGAGCAGGGAGGAAAATCTCAGGTCAGCATTCAGCTTGGCCAGATTATGTTGTAAAGGGACCCAAGCAAAACCCTGAGTCAGCAGATGGGAAAGCTTATGGGATGTACCGCGCTTCAGGACATGGCTGGGAAATCCTCATCTGAGAATAGGTTTGGATTCAGCTCCTCTGCAGCTGAAATCAGCCTTTTGCTCCCTGTGTGTAAGCAAAAGACAAACAAGATCCCCAGGGCACGTCGTTAGCTTGTTATATACATATACACACACGTATATATACACATATGCTTAAACTTCCTAACCTCCAAGACCACCTCGCCTGTAAGCTGACAGTTAAATAAACAGCAGTTACTCTGTGTACAGGCACATCCCTGGCCTGTTCAAACATCTCACAGTCTTTAAATCAAAGATAACCAGGACCCATAAGAAACCAGACCACTGACGCTGTAAATTACGGCAGCTCGTGGCACAATGTGCAAAAACCAGCCGTGAAAGAAACAAGCAAAAATTGGGTAATGACGTGTACCTACAGGGAGATGATCCCCTGGAAACCGGGGATTGTTCTGGGTGTGATTTATACACCAAACTACCGCGAGAGGTTGTTCTGTAATTTCTGCCGAGAGCACGGTAGGAGAGAAGGGTTAAGGTACCACAAACTGACACAGCTTCTCCCTCACACGCTATTCTTACACCTTCTTGCAAAGTCCCCTTGACTGTAGCCACTACATGGATGGTTCCTTGCAACAGGAGTTACTGGAAACAGTAAGAAAAAAGCAGTGGGAAGGTGAATCTAAGTCCTTTACCACCTAGATGCAGAGCTTCATAGCACACGTTATGCAGACATCAGTCCGGTGTAGTGCCCCAGGCCAATTAAATCAACACTTCTCTGCAGCTCTCCCTCCACTGCCTTTTCAATCTGTAGGAACATCCCATTTTTTTTCCTATCACCAGATGAATAAACAGCTGAAATTATTAGCACTTCAGTCCCAAATTGCTTTGTGGATGCAAAGCAATAAATCCACACGACAGGTCTGGGAAACAGAAAAGTCTGCCAGCGTGCTTCCGCACCAGCATCACTCCGGTTCCTGGACTCAGCTCACGCAAGAGCTGGGAACAGAAGCTAGAAGTGTGATTGCTGCACAGGGAGTGTGAGATTCCCCGGCTCAGGTCCTTTGCGGAGGTCTGTCATCCTGCCTCCTCTGACACACCAGCATCTACACACCCACGGATCAGCTCTGGACTGGCCCAAAGGGAGCTTTGAGGTCCTTCGTGACTGCAGGGGGCCCTGGGGCTGGGAGGAACGCGGCACGAGACAGCAGATAGCTTCTGCAGGCTGCGGTCACTGTGTGACCATCCCTTCTCCCTTAAACTCCATTCATTGGAGGTTCTTGGCCAGGATTTCCTGATTTTTGGCAGCCTGGCCAAAGCTACTGTTGTGACTCCCCACTGCCAGATGTGTGACAATCCCAAAGCAATAGCCAAAGCCTTCATCCTCCACCAGGATAAAAAATGCAGCAGGAAAACGTGGGCACATGTAAGGCATGTGAAGCCCTGACGGACATCAGACTGGGTGACGGTGGGGGACAGGGACACAATGACATGCTGGAAGCTGAGTGTCTGCATGTGAAGTGGCATTGTTCCATATTCCGGGCCAGCAGCCCCATTTCTTGACAGAGGTGGTCATTACGTCATTAATGACGTCAGTAAGGCAGGGAAAGAGTTCTGGGCAGGGACCTCTGCGTCCAAAAAAGAATTCAGTGCTCTGAAGGACGGGAAGCTGGTGTGACGGATGAGGTGGGGTTGTCCAAGTCAAGAGTGTGTCCAAAACCGAGGGTGAGGCTGCTCACCAGAGAGGATGTTCACGCTTTTCCCAGTGCTCCCATTCAGCTACGTGCTGGGAATAACCTCCAGAGTTCAGCCCCGTGTCCACATCGTCTTCAGGAAGGCGACAAGAGGGCTGGCAGAAGCAGGGGCCAAGAGGATGTTTGTTTAAGTGTCACTGGGTTTGCTGGCAAACGCGTTCCTACTGCCCCACTACACAGCCGCCGGCACAGAAAGGGTTGTTAGAGTTATTAGCTAACTGGAAACTTCACTGGGCTTGCTGGTTAGATAAGTTTCTGTTAGCATCTCTGTGCTGGTGTGTCTAGACCGGATTTCTCCCCGGGGACACTCAGCTGGGGAAATCCAGAGGCTCTTACTCCTTCCTCCGCTCAGCAAAGGCCATTGGGTCAACGTGGATTTGCTGGGTAAGAAGGGGTGAGTCAACTTCTTCCCCAGAAAACCCATGGACAATTACTGCCATACCCCCCCCAGTTTCCACATTGACCACAAAAACCCAGTCTGCTATAGAGAGACCATCATCTTGATCTCCTGAGCACTGACACCACGTAACGGGGCATTGCCTGTGCATCCCAAGCAGAAGGGAGCTCCAGGAGCTCCTGCTGCCGTGCCGTGTCCTGGCCTTTCCAGCGCGACAGGACGAGCACACCCAGTGCTGGTCACTGAGCTAACTCAGATGCGTCGAAAGCTCTCTTTGAGTCCTGCAACAGGTTATGAAAAAGATTTGCTTTTTGTCAGGGTACTACGCAGAGCTGGGTTTGACATTAGCTGTGATCAGAGACAAGGCAATGGAAGGTCAGGTGGGTGGGATGGTGGATCCTCTGCCCTGCTAGCTTTAGGCTCTGACTGCCATGACAAGGCAAATTGGAAAAAAAGATGTGTCTTGAGCAGATATTCTAAGATTTGTAATCTGATTAGTTCCGGACTTTTCACAAGAATCAAGATTGAGTCACTGCTGATTTAGCAAGAAAGGTGATGCAAAGTTACATAAATGTTCTCCTCTCTCCACGCAGCCCAAGTGTAAGAAAATATAAATTAATTTAGATGTTAAAATATGCAAAGTCCTCAGCTGGGGAGAAACATATCATTTTATCTGGTGCTTTCTAATGTTTGAAGTGGCTTAAATGAAGTGTTATAAAAACAAACTCATGTTCAGGAAGTCTGTTAAAATAAAAATTACACTTTCCTCCAGGAGCTAGCTTGCCACGGTTCCCACAGATGATTTCAGGAATCTCCTCTGCTCTGGGGAAGAATGGGGGGTGACCCACCTTAACTCCTTACGGTGGGAACGCAAGCACCCAGCAACCCTTATTATTTATTCCTAAATGACAAGAGTAGGAGCACTGGGAACATCCAGAAGGAAGCCCAAATTTCTCCTGAAGTCATGACTCTGCCTCTAATGTTGGTGTGCTGTGCTGGCAGGGGAGCCCCTTCTGTGAGCTGGCTTTTGAGGGAGGAGCAGAAGGAAGACCCCCGGGTGCACATAAGTAGCTGTCGCAATAACACGAGGCAAAGCTGCAGCACGCTCATCGTCAGGAAAGTCACGGCTAACGACACCGGTTACTTCACCTGCATCCACGATGACTTCCCATCTAACGAGGACCTCACGGCCAAGATTTACGTGTTTGTTAAAGGTAAGATTTTCACTCCATTTTGTTGTCACGGCTTTTTTTGGTGATAAAAGTTGTGTTCAGCTGTGGGATCTGCGCTAGGCAGAGCAAGGTACCCAACCCAGATGTTTTCACAAACCCCACCTCCCCAGCGGCCCAGGGCTGGGGCAAGCACTGGATCTGACTCTTGGAAGAGGTTGGATGTTCTGTGATTTTCACACCAGCTGGATTCACAGGGACACAGGTGTGAGAACCAGAAATTGCCCATCTTGTTCAATTCCCAGACTTGGAAACTAGATTACCCCATCAAGTTTTGTGTTCCAAAATAACTGATATACTGGTTTCTTTAAACCTCTTTTATTTTTCTTCTCCTTTTAAGATTAACTTCTTGTATCCTAAAGGGTTTTGCTATCACAGTGTTTTTCCTAAGAGCCACCCTGAGTACCCAAGTTCTCTCTCCTTCCCTTGCTCCCCAGGCACAAAACACTCTGTAATTCCCCTCTCTCCTACACGTTTGTGTCCTGCTTTGTCCTCCACATCGGTGAGACATGCTTAGCAAAGCTGGGTGACTGCATTACACATATTTTATTGTAGAAAAAGAGCCCATTGCTCATTTTTGTTCCCTTTGAGCTGCCTCTCCCCCATGTGTCAGAATCACTGAGTTCAGATCCAGCAATAAATGGAAGCAGAAACTTCAGAGGAGTGTGGTCCTCTGTGACTAAGTGACTACAACACGCTGAACACCCATTTCAATAACACGGATTTTTGTTAGAAGAACATTCCCCCAAAATGCTGACATTTTTTTCAAATCTACTTGACAAAAGCATTACCAAACCACCGAATCATCTCACATCTTCCAAGCTGAGGTTATGAGCAGTCAAAGGAGCTGACCTTTAGCGTCTGGAACAGGGGAGGACACGAACTCCCTTGGTGCTCAGTGGGTTACTGTTCAGTTCCCCACAAATACGACAATCAATTAATTTCATTTTTGTAGTAAGTGCTAAAATGCGATTCTTTGAATCCTCTTCCTAAAACAAATGCTAGAGACGCAGAGAGTTTGATGTTTGAGTAGCTCAGCACACTTACACGGGTTTGCTGGGCAGCTCTGGCGGTCTCACGGCGCTGCCACGATGGTGAAGCCATCCCGAGGGGCGATGGCCGTCCCGAGGGGACTGTGACATACCCACCCGGCTAAACCCATCCTCTGCACACGAGGTGAACACACCTGTTTGACCTGTGGGGATGACACTTTCCTGTCTCTTTATGCCTATTGAAAATTGTCCCTTTCTACCCTTATCCTGCTTTCCCAGCAAGTCTTCCTCCTATCGGAAAGCAGCTTTTTGGTGTTGTTAGTTCCTGCAAGTCATTTTTTTCTCCCTTTCTATTTCCTTTTTCGGATTTTTTCTTGTTGCTCTAAGCCCCGCTTGCTTTATCCACCCTAGTTCTTGTGCTGAGCTGTTTCCTTTTCTCATTACACACTGCTCCGATGCCCCACGTCTAATATTGTTAACCCAGCCCAGTGCCCACACCGCAGGAAACGGTGCATTGAAAACTCAGTTCTCTGTCCCGACTCAGCGCCCTGGCCGGCTCCCCAGGCCTTCATTACTCTGCGGCAGGAGCACGTGCAGGAAATGTTATGGATCTTTTGGGACCGCCTGAGCGTTTTCCTTAAGAAAACATCTCAAGTTATGAAACGCTTGCCGGCGATGCACTTGGAACAGTGCTAATCTAAAAAAAAAAAAAAAAATCGCAGGATGTCCTCTTGCTTTGCTGGAGATTGCTGCGGTCCCCTGACGAACAGCAGGGGCTGGATGTTTTCTCCAAATCACCCGCCGAGATTGTCCTCTCTCGGATGCAATTTGTGTCCTGTGCCCCCCCTGCTCTAAAAGCTCTTATTCAGACTCTTGTGCTTTAGAAGCTACGGAAGGAAAAGCGGATGGGAAATGAAGCAGGTTGGGAAGCGGTGAGAAGGGCGAGTCGGGGGGATCCCCGGGTCCCTGTCCTGGTGCACCAGCCGCCCAGCCACCCCAGCGCTGAGCTCTGCCACGGGTCAGTCCCGAGCCTGCTGGGTCCTGGCCGGCCAGTGTGAGGAAGCTGCTCGGCCCCGGTGAGACGGAGCTATTTATACCTCGGCACCGACCATGTCCTGGGGACATGCTCTTCCTCCCATTCAGTTCCTGTGTATATTTGTTGAAAGCCAGCAGGCTGTCTCGGGGACAAGAAAGCTGCTCCTCAGCGGGGGCCTAACGAATTGTGGGGTTAAGCAAAGCATTCAGAACAGACCTACGATTTTCTTCAATATCTAAAGATGACTTTTTAAGGAAATTGGTCCTACAGTGCCTGGACATCACTGAGAAGCCTCCAAGTGAAGAAACTCGCGGTTCCCTGTGGGTGCCGGGGAAGGAGAGCTCCCAAAGACATCTCTCTGGGTGTTTTGGGGAGAGAGCAAGTGCTCAGCAGGGCGTTTACGAGACGGAGCCAGGTGGAGTGAGAAAATGTTGAGCCGGACTCTGAAGGCTGGAGATTCCTCTGAGGTTACAAGCCATTATTGCCAAAAAAGGAAAGGGAACAGTATTTTTTCCCTTCATTCCTGGCCTGCTGCTTGACACCAAAATGAGAACATGATTGTATCGGAAGCCCTGCTTACTGGCTATTATTTCCTGCGCCTGCTTCTGTTTTTCCAGCCTCCCCGGTGGAGTTTCTGAGCTCTGTCAGAATCTGGCGTTCAGCAGCTCTCCCCCCCGGTGCAATCGAGCCGTGACCCCCGCACATCAGCCAGATCATAGGGGACCCGAAGGCGGCGGGGTCAGCCCCACGCCTCAGCTGCACCGGCAGGCTGGAGGGACAGAGAACTCAGCATCTTCACCCTGAATAATTGCTCCCGAGGCCTTTTCTGCTTCCTGCTGCAGCTGCAAGTCCCGAGGATCGTAATTAAAAAGCAAGACAAACCCCTTCTCCTGTTGCCCATCTCCTTGTCGAAAATAGAACGTAGCTTAGGGCTGGAACAGAAATAATTGGCGTTTTTTTCACCGTGTTATTTAGCTTCATTGCAAAGCCGAGGGATAACCTCTGCAGCGAGAAGCAGCGGCTGGTCGAGCAGCCGGAGGAGCAGCCTAGAAACCCTCTCGTGGCTGCTGCCAGAGGACGAGGGAGTGGGGGAAGCCCACCCTCTGTCCACAGGACACGCTGCCTCTGCTGAACCAGTTCTGCACCAGCGGCAGTCACGACAAGTCTTCGCTGCAAACCAGCTGCCCACGTAGGAGCCCACGTCTGAAAGACTCGGTGGACGGCATTTCCGCTGCGAACGCTGCCAACGCCAGCTAGCCAATGTCCTCTGCTTCTGTCTACCTCCTGCAATTACCCTTCCCGACCAAATGGATGGTTCCCGGTGAGGAACACACTCATTTCTGTCAACCTTGGAGATCCCTGAGCCAAGGGAAAGGGCAGGCTGTCTATTTTGTGTTAAAATATAGAGAAACCTCTCTACAGTTTTTCCTAGGGCACATATNGCAGTGGCCCAGGTTGCCCAGAGAAGCTGTGGATGCCCCATCCCTGGAGGGGTTCAAGGCCAGGCTGGATGAGGCTTTGGGCAACCTGGGCTGGTGGGAGGTGTCCCTGCCCATGGCAGGGGGTGGCACTGGATGGGCTTTAAGGTCCCTTCCAACCCAAACCATCCTGTGATTCTATGATTCTATGACAAGAGAAGGAGGAAAAAAAGACAAACCAAGCAAAGATGCTCTCCACCTTCCCAAAGGACCATCCCAGGCCCCTGTCTAGCCGTAAGCCAAGACTTGCAGCCCTCAGCTCTCTGAAATACTGCTCCTGTCAGCAAAGCAACCGTCTCAACGTAAGACAGTCCTCAGGGCATCAGCTGGAAGAGCTCTCTGTACCGGCTGAAACTCTGCCTCAGCTTTTGCCGTGATTTCCCCCGGAGCCCTTAGCTCTGTGCAGCAGGAAGGGACTTGCTACACCTTTTGTACCGCGCGGTCAGGGCATCAGGAGGAAGAAGCATGAGCTCAGTTCTGTCTTGCTTCCCACCATCACTACTGTGGTAACTGGAACTGGTCGTATCTTGCCAAATAGTGTCTAGAAAAGCTCCTCCAAGTTCCCAAGCCGTGCTGTGATTCCTGCCCACGCACACCCACAGTAGGGCTTTGCTGGGGCTTTGCTAAGAGGCGATCTCCTTGTCACAGTCATAGGGTGAGCAGGCAGGCAGCAGACATCCTCTCTTATTTTTTTAAACAAAGCTGGGCTATTATTCTATTTCTTGAAATAATTATGGCCATGATAGGGCTGGTTCTCAAATAACTACTTCAGAAACACGAGTCCCACCCCCTCTTGACCAAGACAGTGTAATTGGCACAAAAGGATGGATGTGAGCCCAGTACACCAGTGCTGGCTGCCACGCGAAGGTCTGGGGGAGAATCCTGGTGTGGTTCGCTCTTTGAACACATCGACTGGTGAACATTTCAACAGCATCTTCCCACCCAGAGCAATCCTGGTGTTTCACCCTCTCGGTGTTACTGGGAGTTAGGAACACGGCAGGACTGAGGGAGCAATTTGTGCCCATACATTCGGTTCCCAGAACTGATGTTTCCAAGAACACGGTGTAACTAGAAGGTACCCCTGCGGAGAATTTGAGTTCTGGCTCCTTTTGAAGTTCAAGTATCGAATGGTAGAGCCCAGAGATGTGAAGCCCCGTCTTCATCCCTTCCTCGCCAAGAGAAATCTGAAGAGGGTGGAAGTGCAGGAAAGCACCCCTCACATGAGCTCATACTTTGGTTCTGATGTTCTTCGAAGCCGATTGCTGCCTCCTTAATTCTCTTGACAGTTCACAGAGATAATCGGAGAGTGAGAAGCAGAAACGCAGGGCTGGGGTGACAGCGCTGACTCGGGCTTTGGCTGGCTTTCCAGGAGATATTACCAGTGAGAACAGAGCTGGAGCTACATTTCTTCTTTCCTTCACGCTGGAGACACCGAGACAGCTACACTTGCTGCCAGACACTCAGCAAGCTGCGATAGGCAAACGCTGTCCTGTCTGCTCGGTGCGGAGCCGGGCGGATAAGCCGGCTGTCTCGCGCGGATGGGTGGAAGGGCTTGGCACCATCTCCTGGCTATCAGCCTTTAGGGCCACCCGACACAGCCTGTGTCACTGTGCAGGACCCGCTCTGGCTTTCCTCAAGTAGTAAGGGCTGGATCCAAGGGAAAAGTAAGACGTTTTCAATTCTGAATCAAGACATTCAGCGTCTTCGAATCCCATCCGAAAGGATCACTTTTAAGTGGAGGAGTCTTGCAAGATACGATGTTGAGTGAGCAGCGTAAGCTCCTGGCACTAAGGCAGTGACAGCCCTTGGCATCCCAGCAGGAAGAGGTACGATCCCCTCCTTTGCATTGATAAAGAATTTCTAAATGAAAGCCCAACAGCCAAGATCACACACACATTTCCTCCACTTCTTTCTCCCCATTTCTCTTCCACTCGGTAGCTGCTAATTGCTGAGCCTTACCCTGGCAGCAGCTGATGATGACCTGCTCTTAAGGATGGGGCTTCAGGTGAAGCTGGTGAATGGTTCTTCACAAAGTCAATGCCTGCCTAAAATCTAGTGTTGTGGGGAGTCAGAATTTATGAATTTTTCTGATGCCTGAAACATAATTCCAGCCAAAGTATAGAGACCTGGTTTGTTTTTTTTTAAATTCTTTCCATGTCGGCTTTTATTTGTTTGGCAGTGGGAAGCACTTTGCTTCCACAATTTTTGAAGTAACACATTTAAAAGCACTATTTTTCTCAACAAATATTCCTGTGTTTCTAACAGTAACCTCCAGGGGAAGAATGTATTTCATCTGACCAAAACAGAACGCTTCACGTGGACTCAGAATGGCTTCTGGGGCTTTTGCAGTCACTCTGGTTTTTCCTAAAGAGAAAATATTCTGGTTTCGGTTTAATCTAAACATTCCACCACCGATTCTTTTCATTGGCCTGCCAAACTGAAACCTCTTTATTTTCAAAGATCTAGTTTCAGAACTGTACAGCAGTCACTCCTATACCTGGCAGCAGCTTTGGGGTACAGCAGACTGGGCAACCCCCCTGGAAAGCTTTCCCAAATACCCTGAGCAAAGTGTCACCTCACTGCTAACGATGCCATTAACGTAAAGAACAGATTACAAACCTCCTCTCAGTGTCTTTGACCTTGACAAAGATAAACGTCGTCGTGGGGATTATGTCAAAATAAGAATTTTTCATTATCCGATGGGAATTGCTAGGTGTTTCTTTATGGGTAAGGTCCATCAAGCATCGTACCTTCCCAGCTCAGGAGCAGCAGGGAAATATCCTGTTTTCATAAAGTGTTTCTTTGCTGAGAATTTTTTCCCTCGCAGCCCAGTTCTGGTAACTGCAAAGAGTTTCCAAGTCTCGTGCCGCAGGACGGCACCTGCGTTTCCCACGGCACAGCTCTGCAAACCGCAACGGCTGAGTGCAATGGATTTACACCACCTGGAGTTAGAGATCTTCCTGGAGGCTAAGGTTATCGTTCCTAAAGAAAAGTGACCCTGTCCCTTTTGTTCCCAGAAGTTCTGTCTCTGAGAGACTTTTTTCACAAGGAGTTGACGGATTGCTGATGGACTGAAGGTGGTGACGGTGTGTGTGAAGCTGGCAGTGACACTCCCGATGCTCCAGCAGATCATTTTTCCATGCCACAGCCAGTCTGAACCACTTAGGACTCTCATGCAAGATTCAGTTTTTTGTCTGCACAAACCATAACAAATGCATCAGCTAGCAGTTGATTAGTTCCCTACTCCGTAATTATTGTCATTTTATTTTTATATTTGCTTATCTGTGAAGTGAAGAGTCCGGCTGCCTGGGAAGTGCTCTTGCTCGGAGTGTCTCCATCCCTTGCCAGTGGGGTCGGCTTGCTCCTGCTGCCGTGGTTCTTAGAGCAGCCGGAGTGAAGCACAAGCAGGCTGCGGGTCGCACGGAGCTTCTCTCTGTTGCTCTGTGTGCTGGTGCTCTTCAGCACTAGCAGATCTTTTTTTTTTTTTTTTTTTTGCACAGAGTTTCACAGTCAGGGAGAAAAATTGTCACCCTGGCCTCAGGACCATGCCCAAGGTTATTTAGCGAGCGCTTGACCTTCCCCTGCAACTGCCTTTTCCTTTCCCTCCAGGGTCGCTTCCCCCGATGGCCCCAGTGCTGCCCTAACCTCACGTTTAAGCTCCGCATCTTGCTGCCACATCAGTGTCTTCACTGCAGGAGAGCCCCACGAACTCGCTCCGACATTGCCGAGTGAAACGGGGAGGAGAGGATGGACTGAGAACCCTCTTAGGCTCAGGCTATAAACTGGATAAAGCACCAAGATAACACAAATTATAGCATCTGCCTATTGCACAGAGCGCTAGGAAGCACCACTTACTGTCAGAAAGAGCAGGACCCATAAAACCGAAAACCTTTTTCTTCTTTTTTTTAAAGCAGAGAGAGAATAATGTCCCCAAGAGCTGACACCCACTAGAGAAGAACAACCAGCTGCAGCCCCAGCCATCCTCTGCCTTCCCAGCCCAGTCCTTTCACTGTTGTTAACCGCACGGTGATTTCAAACGCGACCGAGATTTCTCCTGCTGACGGTAGAAGGCTGAATTTATCTATTTGGCTCCCAGTTCAGATTGCAGCTGATGATCTGGGACAGTGTAACTCTAGGTACTGGCTAGCCATACGGACATTGAGGTGCAGGCTGCTGTTAAAAATCAATTAGGAACGAAACAGAGCTTCTGGTGCACACACGGAAAGCCGTGCTTCCTGTGCAGGCGTTCCGCAGTAGTTCAGTACCACCATATGAGTATCTGTCCTAACTACAGCTGGAAAAATGTCCATCATTTTCAGGTCTGTTGTGAATCTGAAAATTTGGCAGAGGTCAGTCTGGAGATAGGGAGGGATGATGGAGGACAATGGGGATAAAGAACTTTTTTTTCCAGAACAGGAAATATTTTTGAGAAATTTTATTCTGACAATGTCAGAATCACTGCATAATTCAATATTTTCTGACATTTTAGGATTATTTAACTTTTGCTTAGCTGCCTTCTTTTGATTTATGTTACTTTTTAAACAAACAGTGCTATTCTGAAATTCCCTCTAAAAATATTGGCGCAAATATCTCCTTCTTGTGTGAACACACTTCTTTGCAAATACACAAAAATCTACTTTCCCTGCTTTTTTCCTACAACAAATAATCCAAGCCTCTCTCTTAATAATCTCGGGTCTTCTTTTAATTAGAAAGGCCTTTCACCATTTGCACAAGCTCTAACCTTGGCTATAAAGATCTCACCCCATCGGATACCTCCCAGTGGGGTTTAACGGGAGAGGCAGACCGCGGAGGTTTTAAGCAGCACTGCCGCTCAGGGACAAACACTAAACACGTTTTTGTAACGTGACTCAAGAGAAGAATTGAGCAGGAAAGTGCATAAAACACTGGATCGAGTATAATTATTTCCTATTAGTTTTAGGGGTTGGAATAAGCCGTGGTTGTGGTCTGGAGATCAGGTTTCTCAGCTCAAGGCTGGATTAGAACCAGTGCCTCACCAGAGAGTTCAGATGTGTATCTGAGACTTCCTCAATGTGGGGAGATTACAAATCTAATTTTTTAATTACAATTAATCTCTTTTCACGTGATGTTCCTTGCAATACCCTTACCCCAAAGCACTTGCTTTTTGATAGACCACCCCGGTCAGAATAAATCAATGGCATGGAATAGAAGGTGCCACGAAATGACATTGCTAGAAACGATAGACATCACCCAGATTTCTGGTCTTTATCTTCTGTTTTACTGCCTCACGCTCAGTGCTACTGCTGAGCTCCCTGTCACAGCCCCTCCATCCATCACACGTCTCTCCCGCTCGCACAGCAACCCGAGTGCCTTTGGTAAAACCTCGTCACAACACGTGCGACCTTTCTGATCCCCCCCAGGAGCTCCAGCCAATGCTCTCATCGTGATGAAGCACGCGGTACATTTTGTCCGCTGAGAATCCAATTTCCAGCCCTCAGAACTAAACGCAAGCCATCAGAAACACAACAGGCAACAGTCCCACCCTCCTGTCTCAGCCTCCCCCCTTCACCCATCATGGGTTCGTGCGTGAAACTGTTCTGGGCTGCGGAGCAAGCGAACTCCAGCTCTGCACCGAGCTGACTCTTTGAAGATTAATTCCAAGTGACAACATTTCAGTATTTCCATGACATTCCTTGAGCAAAGGCTGCTGTCATTAGCCAAGAAATGACCATTGATATCCCCAGTGAACGACCTGTTCCCAGATGGGTCACCAGTCACAGGGAAATAAAGACAAAGCCACTGAGATAAACCAACTCTGTCTTCTCCTTTGGCAGTGGAGCTGGGGAAGAGCAAATCCAAGCGTCACACTCCACACCCAGACTGTTCTCCCGCTCACCAATGCCCATGGTTACATCACTTACATGTAGAACGCTCATTACCCAGCGAAATCCGACAGAAATCAGCACTTCAGCTACCGATTCATTACAGATCCTCCAGCACGGAATACACACCTCCCCGCTGAGGTCCAAAGTGTGAATATTTGGTTTAAACTAAAAAATCTAGGGGAAAGGATTGGTGCCAGCTGTCCGGACACATTGGTGCTAAATCAAGACGATTTTGATTCATATTGATTTTTTTTCTCTATTAAAAATCCCTTAATATAACACCAGGAATTAGAGAGGAAACATGACACGAGGACGCAAGGGTAGCTCAGGAAGCCCATTAACGATCTCCATCAATAAGACACTTTTCCTCATTATACAACATCGGAGAACCGGTCGCCTGTACTATAGGTGCTTCCTTTTTCCAAAGCCATAAGTGTTGGGCCATTGTTGAAGGCCTCCCACTGACCCACAGCAATGGATGCGGCCGCCCCCGCCGCCTGCATTCATTACCAGTTCAGCCCATTTGGGAGTAGTTAAGCATTCTTTTGAAAACCGATTTTAATTTCCTCATAGCACATCCTTTTTCAAAGTACTGTCAGAACACAGTTTTGCAACCCAGATTGCTCATGAACCCTCTGTGTCAGCTATTTCCCATGCTTTAGGTGAAGCCATTTGTAGCCAAAATAATTAAGTACGTGGAGGCGGGTCCCAGGCCGAGGAGAAGCAGGTTGAGGTTATTGCACAGGGTGCACATCCTTTCCTGCCAGCACTCTAATCCAGCCCCAAGGTGGCTGATTGCCTGCACTCTACGGTGTAGTTGGTATTGCATTAGCTGAACAGTATTTGAAACTTTATACCCTTAGAATATCGAGGCAAAGAACGCTTTTTAGAAAAATCTTGATGCTTTTAGGATCTCACAAACATTGTTTTATTTTTCTGATGACCATCATTGTATCCATACAATGAAAAATCATTGAATGAGACTCAGAAGCTTTATTAACTCAATCTAGCCCTGATTTTTATGTATTTTATTGTATCGTCTGATCTATTGTAGCAGAGCTGTAGAAAATCCCACAGTTCCCCAAGAGTGTGACCAACTTACTTACTGTTAGGTCAAATTATTCCTGCCTAGCTTTGAATCCTGTGGGTCCACATTCCCTCTCTGCAGTATTCGAGAGATGCTCATCGACAGAATGAAGCTTTTTTCTTTCAGCAGATTTACTTTAGCTGCTGTAAAGCCCTTGTGGCACTGAACTGCTGTGGATTCAGGAGTTAATATCACCTGTGAAAGAAGATCTGTGGAGCTGATTTATTAACTTCATTTTACAGATGGAGAATGGATAAGAAAAGGAGTTTTTAGAAGATTAGACTCAAGCTGGTAAAATAGGGTTAGAAATAGAGGCTGTAATCCCTAGATGATGCTGGCATTTGCAAACAAGCGAGATGTGACACACGCCAGAGTGGGCTCTCCATGGGCAATTAGCCGCTCCGATTACAGCGCTCGGCTGGCCACTGATCAGTAAAGGAGCCGTTCTGTAAATCAATGTTCTTTTCCCCGCAGACTACAGAAATCCATTTGTGGAAATTCACCCGGAGCATCCTGAAATAATCTACATTTTAGACGCTAAGAAAACGGTTGTTGTCCCTTGCCGAGTTACCTCGCCAGATATCAAACCCAAGCTGACCCAGGTAAGTGACTGTTTCGGAGAAATCTAATCAGTTCAGAGGTCTGGGCTGCCAAGACAATGGGTAAAAATACAAAATGAAATGTATGAAGCTGTGTAAGTTTCAGGAAAAAAAAAATCAGCAAAGGCACTGAAAATCCAGACGCACAGTCCTGCTCTGGCCGTGGGTTACTACTGAAGGTGTACAAGGGTGTTAGGTTGAGTTTATCTCATATTTTTCCTCATCTTGTGGCTTGGTGTTGCTCCATAAATCAGCAAAGATAAATGACAAGTCACTATTTTTCTCCAAAATTCTTTGTAAAATACCTATTAGCTATCGTCACGGAAGCTGATCTCTTTTATACCTTGAGCCTCCCCAGAACAGTTGCCCATTTCTGCTCGATTTCATAAATTTAAACCAAGTTTCAGCCTCAGAGATAAATGGCTGCAGATTCCATCCCTTTGGCAGCAGCTCCATCTGAATGTCAAGGTTACAGAACGGTCTGCGGAGGCCATTTGGGGTAATAGAAATGGAAAGTTAAGGTCTGGAGCTTCCTCAATCAATGGCAATCCAGTCACTCCTTTAAAGGGTTTAGAACTGCTCTCTAGAGAGGAGTGTCTCACAGCAAGGAAGGGAACCTTCTCCTGGCTCCAATCCTGCCTTTCCCCTGATGGGTGACGTGCCCTCTGGGACTGTGCTGTCCTGCCGGGAGCATCGCTGCTCCTCTTCACAGTCCCATCTCCGAGCTGGGAGATGTCTCCTTCTCCAGCACGTGAAATCACGGAGGCCTGAGACAGCGCTCCGGCTCCTGCTGAGACCCATGGCACGCTTCCAGTAGACGTGCAGAGGGACAGCACCGACCTTATCGCTTTAGCAGATCTCCATTTCTAAATGTTGTCAGCAGGCAATGAAAGCGGGGGGATAAGACTCCTCTCCAGTTACAGCTTATCACTGTAGCCTGGATAAGCGTTATCACCTTCTCCTCCTTGGCTAGAAAAATGAAACATCCCCATCTTATTTTAGTCTGCTTTAACAAAATTCATTGCTGGAGTCCCGCTGCTGACTTTGGCACAGTCTCATGAGCCCTAAACGTAGCCTTGGAACCTGGACCCAGCAGACCTCCGCGTTTATCCCCTTATTTACAGGCAGCCCTGCTCTCCCTGCTTGCCAGCTCCATTCTCTCCTGGTAATTTCTTCAAACACAAAGTCAAGTCCTTCACCTTGCTGCAAGCTGCTGCTGGAATGAAATCTCCACTGAAATCTCCCTTTTTGAATTGCAAAGAAAATTGTCCTCAAAAGACTTTTTTTCCCTTTCAAGGGAAAGCAGCTGGACTGCAAAACAGGGATGTAGATGTTGAGTGCTGCTCCCCAAAGGAACCCTCCTGAGGCCAGGAGCTGGGACCTACTCAAGGGGACGTGCTTTGGGAGCCATGCGTTGGCTTTGGGGGCCGTGCGGTGGCTTTGGGAGCCGTGCGGTGGCTTTGGGGGCCATGTGTTGGCTTTGGGGGCCATGCGTTGGCTTTGGGGGCCATGCGTTGGCTTTGGGGGCTGTGCATTGGCTTTGGGGGCCATGTGTTGGCT
>VZTO01028115.1:61891-99934 GCA_013400615.1 Syrrhaptes paradoxus | reverse complement strand
TTAACATTCCTTTCTTACTTAGCTAGAAGTCAAGCACACATTATACTTCCAGTGTCATTTTTCACTTGAAACTTTTGTAGAGTCTGCAGAAACCTAACCAAGGAGGGTTGGAGTACATTCTTTACACATAAGAATAGGTGTAATTATATATATTTAGTGGGCATGAGCCTGGTGATTCTTCCTCCTACAACATAAAATTAACCGGCCAAGATGTTAATGCTGAGATGACATCCACAGCTGGACAAGAAATCTGTCTGAATTTTGGACACTCAGCACCTCTGAATATTAATCCAGCTACTGATGTTCTTACGTGAGTATTTAATTACTTTGGCAGAGGCAATTGAAACTTTTGGCAACTGCTTTTTTCATAGCAGTATCTTTAAAAGTAGTTCCATGTACACAGGGATCTTATGTTTGATTTCTCAATCGTCCTGAAGTATAAATATGAAAAAATATAAACATTTACACTGTTAGCTTACTTCATATTTATTAATACTTTTACATACATATATCAAAATACTTTTGAAAGTCTGTAGGATTTTTTTTTTCTGCTAAATTCAGTGAGAACAAAGAGTTTGGTTGCTTTCCTATACTGGACTCTCCAGCATGCTGAATATTAGTGTGATACCTTTAATCATATGATTTTTTTGTATTTTTACTCCAGCATACAAAGAAAGTGCCAACCCTTGATTAAATAGTTCTGAAAAACTCTGAGTTACCCTCCCTAAGTATGTCACATGTAAGCTTAGAAAAATGAAGTCCACAGAAGTTTCACATGAAAGGAAATGCTGGAATACAAATCCACAGGGCTCC
The DNA here is from genome assembly GCA_013400615.1 of Syrrhaptes paradoxus. Classification (NCBI taxonomy): domain Eukaryota; kingdom Metazoa; phylum Chordata; class Aves; order Pterocliformes; family Pteroclidae; genus Syrrhaptes; species Syrrhaptes paradoxus. Next base: position 99,121 of record VZTO01028115.1, on the reverse strand, counting down.
AGACAATCTTCCAAGATGCTGATCCAAACTGTTGCAAAAGTTACCTTTGCTTGTAGCAATGTTCACGTAACCAGCCTCAGCAGAACAAAATGACAATGTCTAAGCATGGTGTATTTGTTCATAAAATGACATTTATTCCATAATACCTCACTGGTATATAGCTTCGTTATAATTAATACTCTCCCTTGCCTCATTAAGACACATCATTCTTGCCCAAACATCAGAGAGGTTTGTACCCATCGGTTGGTTTACCACTCCCACTGGGAGGTGTTTTATGTTTATATTTTCCAAAGTAAGCACAAGCAGTGTGGCTCAGTGTTGTAATTACAACACATGCCCTTTTCATCAGCTTTCTGTACTAGTGTGCACAGACCTGTGTTCGAGCAGGTACTTCAGGGAGGGAAACTGCTCTCCTCTAAAGGCCACTATAATTGCATTTCTCCCTCTGTTCCTTTTCTACAATAGGACAGCAAGGTTTACTGGAGTAGATGTTACCAATAGAACCATGTAGAAAACTGATTATTATTTTTTTGCTTTGCTAGTCAAATTTCACTGAAGATATGTCAAACTTGAAATTAATATTTCTCAGCAAATCAAGGAAGTTTTTTCACCACCATCAACAACATGTTGATCAACACGAAATTGGACAGCTTCAGGGACAAACCCCCCTTTTTTTTTTTTTTTTTTGAGTCCAAGTACAGCAAAATATTCCATTTCATTTTTTTTAACTTTTTTTTTTTTTTTCTGAGTCCAAGTACAGCAAAATAGTCCATAGCATCTTTCTTAACTATTTTATTTTTGCTTCTCTATGCAATTTTTAATTCTGTACGTGTCTTTTCTTACTAATCTGGAATCTCAGTTGGTTCTTTGTAATAATTTCTCAGTGCACCTCTGGTGAACAGGGTGATAGGTAAAGAGCTACATTGTCTGGTGATTGATTCGGTCGCATGCATGAAAAATGAATGAGGAGGCCTTTCATGTCACTGCTTATTTCCTTGGTGTTGTGACATGCTGACAAACATAGGTGTCAGTTGGGATTCATTAGCTTTTCTGGACAAGCTGATGCCTCTGTAAAGAGCGAAGGTTGAATTCCCAATTACAATGTAGCTGCATACTTTCTTGTTAAATTATCCAACTTCACAAACAAGCGTTTTTATGATTAACTGACAGTTGCTCAAATTGTTTTTCATGATTAAATTACTTTTTTTTTTAGGCAATATGTGGCAATGGATCAACACTTAGCCAATAAATATGCCCTTTTTATTTGTGAAGAATTACTGAAAATGTGTTAGATTTTAAATACTGGTTTATGATGCCTTACTTTTTTTGGATAAACACCAGAACCCTCAGTGTACAGTGTATAATGTCACTGTTACAACAGACAGCCCTGAAAACTGTCAATGAGCCAGAACAGAGTAGCATTTGACCTGGACAGAGGTGAGAGGGCAATGAGACCAAGATCAGAAGATATTCAAATATATGTGGGAGAAGGAGGTGTAAAGAAAAATATTTTCTCTCTTTGTAGCCTTAAGAAATGGAAGCAGTGGAGGGTGTCCTCTTCTAAAAAGCAGCTCAGCTTCTTTAAGTCCACACAAAATAGAAAAAAGTTCAGTTCCTTGTTTGTATTTCTGCATCTTCATTGCACAGTGACGTATAAAATGTGGTATTAGCACTAAGTTGGAAGGAAGAAACAAATACTTCTAAGAGCAGAACTCTGGTTTTAGGACTTGAAAGACTAAGCTACTCTTCAATTGATTTCTGTTTCTGCTCAAACCTCCTTCTTGCTTGCTATTTCTGAAAAAGCCTTGCTTCAGTTGCAGTTGGAAATGAAACAATGATCTTATGAACAACCACTTAACCTGAAGGGCTAACTTATTCAGTCATCGTCAGCTACATCTTAGGAGACTTTTTTTGATTTAAAACTTTCAGAAAAGGCTGTGTATTTGAAAGTTTGTAATTTTCATTAGAACACCTGATACTGCTAGGGAAAGAAAATGTATCCATACAAAACCTGCCTTGCACATCAATATGTATTTCTCAACACTCATAATGTGGATTTTGTTAAAAATGAATTGATCCTTCAAATTAATTTAAAAATATGTGTCCTGTAGCATTTATTACTCCTGGCCTACAGATCGCTTTCCTGACCTTTCAGAAGACATAGAACGTGTCAGGAGCAGAGAAAAGGCACAAGGAGGCATCATAAGGTGAAAAGACCCTAGAAATCAAGAAGGAAGGGAAGGCAAGGAGGGTGTACACAAAAAGAGCAAAGCACACCTGTTTGGTATAGTCATTTCAGCACTTCTATTCAAAGGGCTTAATCTCAGTCAGTTCTCTAAAGCAATAGATGGACAGTTACCAAATATCCTCCCTTTCAACTCTGATACGGCTTGAACCTGATCTGGTGTCTGGGTTCTCCCCTTCACTCTTCGTGACTTTGTGAGGGTGATCACTTCAGAGCAAAATGCCTACATGACTCAGACTTTGGCTAGCGTTTGTTTCCATTGTTGTCAGGTGGAAAATCATACTGGAGAAAGCCGACTGTGGAGGAGAGGGTGAACTGAGAACACGGCATGTGTAGTGTGTATAACATCCTCATTCAGGAATGCCGTGGGTCACAAGGAATTATCTGTCTCTGAGTATTGGTGAGCCTCTTACAGATATTTTTATTGACAGACTTGACTTCAAACAAAAGGATTTCTTATTTTGAGGCCAGTAATACAAATGAAGACATGAGAGAGAAACAGAACCGGTCACGCTAGCAGTTCAGGGAAACCATAGGTGCAGAAATATTAGGCATGTTTAGTCAAGGTTTCGAGTGGCTTGGCTTAATCAAAGAAACAGATAACATGCTTGGTCAACACTTCCCATCCTCAGTTACAAGAAGAAAGACATGATGAAGTCAGAGGACTTCAGAAACCCCACCTCTTTGTATATAACTTTGTATATAGAACTTCTTTATACCAGGGCAATAAACCAGTATTTAATTTCTATCTGGGTGCCCAATGGTACTAAGTATTTCCTGTTTTCTTCTCTTATGTCCAGTTTATATTCAGTGCACAAGAGTTATCGTGAAGGTCAATGTTTACATATGAAAAAGAAAATTAAAATAGCGTTTTTACAAATTGTCTCGAATTGGAGTGTTTCAGCCAGAAGGACTGGTGTCCGTTAATCAAAATGAACAGAATCAGCATAAAGATAGAAATCGCGAGGAGAAGGACACCTTCCCAGAGCATAGCACAATGCTAGAAATGGGCAAAAGGGAACATTTGTCTGTTTTTTTCTCCCCTGCAGATGTATTTTATATTGTGCAATTCTGCTAAGAAAGCTTTTAAAAGTCATTATGACACGCTTTTGTAATGCAGTAATACTTTCGGGTGAAAACATTGCAACTTACAGAGTACATCTGGAAAATGACTATTGAATTATCTCAGAAAGATGCCTTTTATACTTACCTTCACTGTAGCCATCCCCTCATTATATTGTATTATATCAATGAAATGTTCTGGGGCCAATTCCTGTCCTATTTATCTATGCTAACAATTCTGTTCCTGTGAAAATTCACTCAGTGAATTCAGTAGGCACAATTCAATCAGACATACAGAAACTATGCCTTAAGAAAAGAGATGCTGATAATAAGATTAAACCTATTGTAACTTCTTAGGCATATTGTTCAGTCTGAGGAAAAATATCAGGGATAAAAAAAAGGAAGACAGCTTAAATGAAATGTATCTATTATTTTAATATCAACTGTGATAAGCTACCCTATAAAGAAATAAAGTGCTATCTTTTTTCCTTTTTTTTTGGTAGGTGGGGAAGGTGGCTGCATAGCTGCGGTAAGCAGCTGATTTTGGATAGGAAGCTTCGATCTCCATAATGGTGAGCATTTCCTGTAACTCTTTCTGCAAAACCATCGCTTGTTAGAACACAGTAACAGCTGCGATTCAATAAAAGTCTCATTCCCTTCAAAGAGTTAATTCTTCAAGGCTCCCTGGCTGCCAGATTTCATCTGTGTTTTCATACAGTTCTCCCTCTGATTGAAACAACATTTAAGGATATTGTTATACCCAGAACATTACTGGGATTAGCGCTGAATCACTGCAGTGTGTAGCATCTGATAGAGTGACGACCAGCCTGAGCAGGAGCAGGAACTGGTTTTTCCTGTGCACTCTGGCCTCTCTCCAAGCAGCACATCTACAGTACAGCCAGTAGTCAGCCAGAGATGAGATACTTTATCTAGAGACAGATGATGTGTTTTGGACACAGTACTTCTGTCTGTTATCTGTATGTGCACGTGGTGTCTCCAATAGAGAAAAGTGGAAGAAGATCTTAAAATCCCTATTTATAAACATGAATTCCAATGCCCACAACTCTGTATTGAAAATGTCCCTTTAGACAATTCTTTATCAGTATATCTCTTCATAGAAAAGAAATTAGAATGAAAAGGACTGTGATGCGATGTGCAGGATCAAAAGTATTTCATGGAATTGATCTCTCTTTTACCTGAGCTACTGGGGAAAGTGACATTGAAGTGTCATCTAGTTGCTTTAAAATAAGAAATGGCCCAGCAAAAAATCCTTACAGTCTATTTCCAACCCAAGTGCAGTGAATGCAACTTGTATCTTAAATCTCTACATATGAATGCCCTTTTCTGTTTCTCAGTATACTGATATGCCAGTTCAGTTAGTCTGAAATGGAAAATACTTTTGTTTTCATGGTAACTTCTTTAGCATCATAAGCTTCAGCTTCTAAGCACAGAGGAGCCAGGCCATCGTCACCAGCTCTCGGACTGTGCAGCAGCGTGTCAGCTGAATTAAGCAAGAGAAGGTAACTAGACCTCAGATCTAACTCCTGTGCGCTGTGCATCTACCACAAAGCTAGGTTGTCCAGTTATCTTGAAATAATAACTAGTGGTTAGGACATGAAAATTCCTTTTTATCTTGAGTGAAGTCTTTAAACTCAGTAAGCAAAAGGACAACAGGAGTTATTTCTAAGTACTTGGGAAGAGGCGAAGCAACTGCACACCGTATTTGGTTCAACAGCCATATCAAATTCCCTGTATTCCCCACAGCAAAATAGAAAACAAATGTACTTACTACAACCACAAACTTCAGTTCTCTTTCTGCAGTAGCCTGCTGAAGCAGAATGAACATAATGTGAAAAGAAAAACGCAGGATCCTAGATGGGTTGGTAAGCCATATCGCTGCCATCCTGGCAGAGGATGAAAAAGGCTTTGTAACTCCAGCAGCTGCACAGGCTGAACAGCCCTGGCGTCAGGCTGTACTTTCAAAGAGGGTGGAACTGCTGCCGGTGAATTTCAAATCCAACAGGAATGTTGTGTGACTACGCAACAAATTGCATCACCCTTTGTTTTCAAATTACTGTTTACATTCTATTTAATCAAATCATAATTCAGTTCCTTTTTTTCTGTGATATTTTTCTCTTTTGGTGTGTAAGGATGAGGTTAAAATACAAAGGAGTTACTAGGCATTCCTAATGTTTCAACCTGCTTGTTCTGTTTCCACTTCTCAGGGCTTGGAATTTTTCCAGGCTGTAGCATGGCCACTTGGATGAACTTGGAACCAAGAGCCAGGCAGTACTGTTTCTCTTTTCCCTTTGCTGCTCAGTTAGTCCTCTTTTCAGCTTCCTTCTCCTCCTTTTTTCTTTCCACTTCTACATTGTCACCATGAAATTAGAATAATTGTTTCAAACAACACTTCATGGAGGTTAAAATTACCAGTCCCTCCAATAAATAGTTAAATAAACCTTGCGAGAAGTATGCTCTTTAAGCTCTTTGCTGGGTAGTTATTTCTTCTTCAATTTGTGTGTGTTGCTTTTGTTTTCCCTTAGAATATATCTGTATTTCCCCTTTTGTAATTGCTTATGTCAAGTTCTTTTTTGTCCTCAATTGTCTAAGAAATTTCTTGTGAATGAGCCCCGGAGCTCACTTTTTTGTTGTTACTGATTAAGAACACTGTTTCTGACAGTAGCTCTCTGGTTTTGAGAAGATTGCCCAGCTTGCCTCTGCTCACTTCCTCTCTATGAAATAAGGATAATGATACTTCTAGACCTGATTTCCTAAGGATTTTTTGAGTAAATGAATTACAGTTTGTAGAGACCTATAAATAGAATTCTTTAAATATTAAAACTTAAGTTCCTTTGTGTATTGTCTGAGTCATCCCATTCCTGTCGTACCCAAACCTGTCTCAGGGTCTTCTGTTGAGCTGCCTGCAACAGTATTCTCTGTAATGGGTATTTTACCATTTACCAGAAATTCTGTCTCTAGGGCCCTAAACCCTACTAAGCTTCAAGTGCTGTCTGTCCTCTATGAGTTGTGTGAATGACCACATTGTATTCATTTCCTCTAATGGGTGGGAGTGGAAGGGAGGACTACTGATCCCAGACTTCCCCATCTCTCTTGTCAATCCGTGCCCAGTTTTAAGCACTTACTTGGACTTCTTTTTCCTCCTCTGTTATGTCCTCACCTTCCTTTTGGTCTCTCCTGGTGTGATTGTGCCTATGCAGAAGGTGTAAGAGAGTAATTCGCACTTCATAAATATATAATACTTTGTCTTTCTGAAAACAAATGTAAGCTGATGATCTTCATCTATTATTATGAGTTCAGGTCATGAAATGTACTTTCTTTAGAATATTTTAATATGCCTCAAAAATCAAAAAAGGTTGTCCTACTTTTTTTTATCTATATAGCTTTTTGGATCAAGGACTCCATGTTGACTCTCAGAATTTTTTCTCATGCTTCCTAAGCCCTTACCATGAAATCCATAGCTGATTAGTTTTTGTAAGATTTCCTGGCTTACTGGGTTTCTTTGATGAGTGACTATGACTCATGACATCTCGTTATTATGGAACCCTTATAGTAACTTCACTTTAGACAGGTACTCAATGTTTTTTGTGATGCTGGAAGGCATCATTCAGAAATGTTTGAAAATCTGTAACAACTGCATTTTATAGAAAATCTTTGCTAACTTCCCTTAAAAAATGAGATTTTAACCCAAGAACAAGCATATGATAACTAGTTCTGCTTTCTGTGCCTACACACACCTTCCTGCAGGTAATCTGTAAGTGTGTTGGTAGCATGGGTTTCGTTTGGAGATTTCCTTGCTTGTCTTGTATTGTCTCAATTTCTCCTGTGCGTTTGGCTGCTATAAATTTGTCATATTCTGCGACAATTAAATTTTTACTCTTTTTTGGGAGAAGTTTCTTCAAAATAAAATAAAAAAAAATCCTAAGTCGATCTGGCTACAGTTTCCAAGCATCATAATGCAAGTAGACATAAACAATTTGAATAATCTTTATGTTAATTTGACTCGTTGGCATATATTTTAATTATGAAATTACGGCATTAAGAATTAGCTTAAATACAGTTCTAAGTGCATGTCTCTATCTTGAAGGCTTGCTGAAGCATAGCTAGATGGGCTTTGAATTGGACTGGTTGCAACAGAACCCACGGTCCAGTGTGGGCAAGGGTTACCTGAGGTGACTGCTGCTGGTGGGGCACAACCTATGCACAGAAAGGGTGAAGTTGTTGCAGTTGAGGCAGCCAGATATGACACAGCTGGCAGCTCTCATGGACCAGGCTGCTCACACAGGTGAACAGCTCGTGTCCTCTCACTGACTTTGGTTTGCAGATCAGCACTTAGCCTAGTTTAGGTTTATCTGCAATCATTTTTTTTTTTTCAAGCTTTTTTTGAGCTGAAAAAGGGAAAGAAAAGAAAAATTTTGGCTTCAGTAAACAAAGTGACACATTTTCCAAGCACAATTTCAAAGCACTTAGGACAAAAGCAAGAGGCTGTCTTGCAGTCCTGTGTTGGTGTAATTTCACCCAGTTGTAGGGAGTTGGAAGAGACAAAGGAGGAAGAATTAACTTACTTGAGCTGGTGAGTGGACATGAACTTGTATCCTGCATTAAAGAGGAAAATACCCTAAGCTCAAAGTTGCTCTTTTAAGGCAGGTGGGGGGAAGAAAATGTCTACTCTGTGTCTTCTAATGATTTCCTAGTTTGTCCCAAATTTGTAATATTCATCTGGTTACAGGGCACTCAGAAAATTTTTTTTCTGGTCTTATAAGTAAGAAGTGTGCCTCAGACATAGGAAGCCTGATTTGCACATCAAGAAAGATGTAAACAAAGTGAACACCAGTGAGAAAGAGGCAAAAAGCACTATTCATCTTCACTTTCCCCTCTGAAACTCTGCAGCATGGTGGTGATTTTATCTTCTGGACCATGCGGAGTCAGATCCTTTCGGTAAAGGGGGGATTTGAACTTGTGTCTGACACATCTCAGGTGAGTACCCTAAGCACTAAGTAAAAAGAAGGAACACTTACTTGTTGCACTCCTGTGAAAAAAATCAAAATTAGTCAATTAATTTGGTCCATATTTGTGCTCAGCTCAGTAAATAACCCAAAGAGAAAAGGAGGTCGTGAAAAGAACTAAAATTATAGTCCAGGCAGTCCAGTGCCGTGTTTCCCAAGCAGCACAAAATTACTGTTGTTTTGCTGTTACTGTTCATTCCCCATCTTGCTGACATTGTTTTTCAGTGTATGACAGGAAAAATAATGAACTTCAGGAGCTAGATCTCACCTATATTACGCCATTTATGGCTATTCAGGTTATTGTATTATAGCGAGTCTTCTTGAAAATCTGGCTGGACTGTCTATGCATTGTTTGTGAAAGAAGGGAGGGAGTTGCATGTTCATGTGACCCTGCTCTTGCAACATGATATTAAAAAAAACAAACAACTTTTCCTTTACATTCTAAGGGATTCCAAAGCTGAACTGTAATTTTTTTGCTCATTTCTTCTGTAAGAGGAACTTAAATGAAACTGTTTATGATTTCATACCTGCAAAAGACTATGGGACCAATTATTCAAATGGAGTCAGCTGGTGCAGTTGTAGAAAAACCTCATTTAGATTGTTTTATTATTTTTTCACTGACATCCCCAATTTATATTCATTTAACAAGATCTGGGCTTGGTGTTTCAGCCTTTATGAACACTGATGTTTATTTTTCCTTGGAGTAAGCAAGGTATAAAGAAAGTTCTCCTTTCTATGTTTCTTCAGTGACAGTCCTAAGAACAACAACAACAAAAAATTATAAAGAATGTGTGTGATGGGCTTTCTGTTGAATAGGGATGCTGGTGTCCATCATGGATGTTAAGGTAATATAGAAGAACCAAGCTTATTCTTCTTTGCATTAAGAAGCAGATATAACTGGCTGTCTCATGCTGTTGGAAAACATTTTTACCCTTGTTTAGATGCTATGGTAAAAAAGGGGTTGCGTTTTTTTCACTAGAGGGAATATTTAATATTTATCTATGTATTTGAGCTGCTTTGCTGTGAAATGTAACTGCAACTCTTCTTGATGAACTGTTTCCTATGCTGGCTTAGGAAGCCCAAAAATTGTTGCTTGGACCCTGCTAAAAAGAGAATGGGCTTTTACAGTGAGAATTCTGAAACACAGATTCTTGCTAGAGAGGAAAGCAATCTTTTTATTCTTCTGTGGAGTAGAGTACCAGTTATCTACTTATGCTCTACTTCTAAAAAGGAATATACATTTCATAGGCTTAGCATCCACTTTAAAAGCCTGCTCCAAGGAAAGGAGGCTAGAATGTCAACATTTTCTGCAATTCATCTGTTACTCTGGTTCTCTTTGAAATGACCTGTGGGCAACAAGGCTTTTGACAAAGCTCCTATCTGGGGTGAGAAAATAAAAAATGAAAAAGCATAGTTCTTCAAGCAGAGAAGTGTCCAGTGTTTTCAGAAGTTAGCTGCATCTGATTGTTCTGATCCAGTTTTTGTGGTGAGAACACAAATTGTTTTCACAATGGCAATATTAGAAGATGTAACTAGTGAAGGATAGCCCAGCACACTCTACATGTTTTAACTAGCATGTAGCTCTGAATTTTTTTATTTTGTGTTGTCAGTAGGATCTTTTTGTTGGTAATGTCAAGAACAGCATGGACTTACAGACTTCCCTGAAGCACAGACTTTATATGATCAGAGCAGAGTATACAATCAAGGTAACGTAACAAAAGGAAGGTGTCTGAAAAGCTGTTTGAAACCACAAATTATTTTGCTTTCAAAACTGACACTTGGCCTTGCTGTTTTTTTGGAAAGAGATAGAAGGGCTAAATATCTGAAAGAGTTGTTGGGTCAGCCCATTGTCTGCCAGGTCTTCGCGGCAGCCAGCCTGGCTGTTTGTAGGCTTCTCTTCGGTCTAGATGCATGGTCCGTACTTTCCATAAGTCTCACCTTCCTTCTGTATCGAGGTGTGATACTTATGCATGTATAAGAGAGAGAAAACAAAAAGAAAGACATCTCTTCACTAACTAAACAGCCATTATCCTCATTTTTGTAGCTTCTGGGATCTGTTATTGTAAAATTCTTCATCACTTCTTGAATAAAATAAAATACGAGGACACTGGGATGCCTCCTCCTTTTGTGGGCTCCTCTTGAAGCACTGCTTCCCTCACCAATTCTCAAAGTCCTTGTCTCATTCTTCAAAAGAGGGCAACACTCCTTCAGAGACACTTTGCATTTTTGCTGTAAATTAAGGCTATAGCCCTTCAAAACACTATGACTGCAATTACATTATTGAATTAATTCAGCCAAAGTCCCTTTGGAATTAATGTCTCATGAAAAATTACTCTGGTTTCATATTGCGCTTGGGTTTTATCGCTTGATAAAATAAAGCTAATGTTCATGATGGATAAGTCACCACTTTGTATGGTTTTGGTTTGTCGTACTGAGGAATGTTTTCTTTTGGTAGAAACCAGGAGACTGTTGCTCATGTTGATGGAAGTTGATGAGAAGTGTCAGACTGTAGTCACATCACGGTGTGGGAGGAGTTGTTTCATAAAGCTGATCACACTGAAGGTCATGGAGGGAACACCTAAAGGTAAGACAAAAAGAGAGAATGCTTCTTAGCATGTGGAGTCATTCTCCAAAACCAGGGCAAATGTGGTAACAGCACCTCAACAAGTGGGTAGCTCAGACTAAGTGCAGAAGAGTAGCAAATTTGCTCCCATTTTGATGGAATTAGGAGAAGTCTATTGAAATGGTGAGCCAATCCACACATAAATGAGCTCTTGGCAGAAGATGTAATCCTGGCTTTACTTTTGGTACGTGTGCCCAAAGCACTCAGCTTACCTCTTTTTATGTCCTACATCCTACATTCTCTTGTCCAATGGTGTACTAGTACTGGGGAGACCAGCTGAGTGAATCTCTCCAGTGGACAGCGGAATTTGCAGCCAGGGAGAGTGAGGGGGTGAGGATCTCTCAAAGAATTATTCCGATAATACATTTCTATGGTATATTGCCTGTTTCAAAATACAGAAAGGTCAAAATGAAGTATGCAGAACCACACAGCCTTTCCATGGTGTAGTGATTGTATTTTGGGACAAATTTTAGCCCATTTGTTTGTCTGGCTATTAATACATCATTAGTCCTCTGAAGAGACCTTTTCAAACAAAAGATGGTCAGCACCGATTTGCATGTAGTTTGTCTTCCTTGTAGAGAGTCAGAGAGTTAAACAGATAAAAAAGAGTAGAGTGAAACCTCTCATAACTGTAATGAAACAATATATGTATCTAGAAGGTTTTCAGGCTGCAATGCTATGCTTCTGCTACTGTCAAAAACTGTTAAATTGAGTCCAATTACAATAATTAAAATCAATCTTTAATCTTTTCCTCTGTAGTGAACTTTGTGTATCCAGTTTAATTAGTCTAGGGTATCACTAAATTGCTTTTTAGAAAAAGAATATGTTAACAGTACAGCTTGCAGATACTTGCCCATTTTTTTCCTGGTAAAGTTCAAAAAAATGACAGGCACTGTGAGGAGGCAGTTTCCCGTTGAAGACATTGAGTGCCATCTGTAAGGCAACAATGGTGGCTGCATGCTGTAAATACAAGAAACCTTTAATTAAAGGCCTATTGAAAATGATTGCACGTACCTATTATCTAACAATGTGTCCAGCACATTATCTGTCCACTTCACCTTGCTTATGTGGCCTCTTCAATACTTGCCCTTTGCAATGTTGAGCAAATACTGGCCTTTTACTGCTGTACAAACTGAAATGCTGCAGTACAAACAAGTGTGCATATATGAAAATATTTTAGAAGTCTTAGTCACTTGCAGTTCTTATCGAAGTCAGCAGGAGCTGTTAAAACTTCTTTAAAAAGAACTATGTTTTTACACATTAAGTAAACAGTTTTCACGCTTTCTACCGAGAACAATAAAAATTTTTGCTTCTCCAATGACAGTGTTTGCACATTTAAATAAAAGTATAAAGTCACAATTGAGTAACTGCCTTCATAAGAACTTCTAAAATAACTAACTTTAACTTCTTTTTTTTTTTTCATCTGAAAAAAATGCAGAAGCAGGAGGTTTGTTTCTAAATCATCTTTGCGATGAAGGTTCAATAAAACATGAGGTGTGTTTTTTCCAGTTCTCTGCTCAATCAAAACAATATTACAATGAAACAAACATTGTCACCAGGTGGAAAATGGAATGCTGCAGGTTTCAAAGTAGTATCTGTTCACTAATGAAAATAATCCAATGATATTTAAGGTTAACCAAATGAAAAATGCTTGTAGCTGTATTTCATGAAGGAAATGAGGTTTCGTGGCTTTCATTGAATTTAATAACTGCAGAAAGGGAGCATAAAAGAAACAGGAAGGACTCACCGCAGAATACATAACCATTTTATGCTGGTGTGAAGGCTTTCTAGCATCTGAGATATGCTTTAGAATAGTTTTCAAAAGAACACCTGAAGGAAAATAAGGAAGCAATGACAGTGAAAGGGGTGTTTGTGGTAACATATGTATCACTTGTTACTGTTTGAAGGCGATCTGTCTTTGAATGCACCATATTTATTCCATTGACTTCATAGGTAATTTGTGCAGAGTGCCCTGGTTAATTCTGATACTGTCTTTTTTATAAACAGTGGGGCTATTTTGCTTCTGTGTAAAATGTTTTGGGGATCCCTAATAGCCTCAACAGCTTTGGTATTACAAATAATATTTTGTTAAGCATGGTGGCTTACATTAAAGTCATACCTGATTCAATTCAGCAATAATCTGTATATTACTTTGGATTTCTTATACAGTGTAATAAAAACAGTACTACTTTTATAACGTTGGATTAGGATATTAGTGATTAATATATTCTCACCACTGCTCTTCCCATTAGTCAAAATATCTCAGTGCTGATCACCAATGTCTACGCCACGGCATCTCTCATGGTTCTACTATGGAATCGGTAGTAATGTGTATTATATACCCTTTCTTTCCTGTTCTGCTCTGTGTTTTAAATCAGGAAACAATTCAGCTTACCTCCCTGCAAACGTGATTTTTGTGTTTGTTTGTGGAACCCAAATTCCGCCTGCAATAACAATTCTGAGAGCTTTATCAGCTTCGTCCTGACACCTTGAGTAGCCCAAACAGGTAAAGTGTAATTGTTAATATCCTACAGTGAAGAAAGAAAACACAGTGATTTCCTTACTGATTCCTGCTGCTAAATGTTATTTGCTCTGGCATGAAATGCTTGTCAGAACAAATTCTGAACGTTTCACTCAAGTAACACTTTTGTAATAACATAATGACTGTATTTTGCATTTAGACAGCAGTGGAATTCTTATTTGTAGCATCACGCTGCTTAAAACAAATTTGAAGGGCAGTGTTCAACAAGAAGAGTAAATCCTAAAAATTATTATGCAAACAGCAACTGGCATTATTTATATCACTTAGTCATGCTGTTGTTGGGTGCAAAAAAATCATTTTATGACTCTTTTTTTTACTGAGATATATCTGAGATCTTTACTGAAACAAATCCTAGAAGAAGGAAAGATACGCCCAACACTCTTGGTTTGCACTGCCCTGAATTCCTGTTTAAACAAGGTTGGTGTCTTTCCTTTGATTCAGTGTAACCTCTGTGGATGTGAGCCGTTGTGCTGAGCTCACCAGAGGGAGTGTTCTTGTAACAACGAGTTCTCAGGAAAATGCCAACTGCTTAAAGGATGTGTTTAAACAAGTGAAACAACAGACCATGTTAGGTTAAACCAGCTCAGGTCACAACGTATCACTTTCTCTTTTAACAAATTTGATTTGTGTCTGGAGGAAGGAATTGGCTAGTGGCATGCTGTTTGAGACAGCGCTGTAGGCAAGCAAGCACCTCGGTCTCCAGGCTACCTGAGAGCCAAATAGCATTTAGCCAATAATAGCAAATACAGAGATATGCCTGCTACTGGGGTTTCATGAATTGTGTTTAAAAAACCATTGAAGAGAGCTCTCTTTGTATGCTTGAAAGGGTGAGAGTGGCTTTTATGGCAGATGTCTTAATTGATAGCCCTAGAGTATTCACTGAGTCGTATGAAAGACCAGAGCTCATCAAATCTGACACTAGAAGGAAAAACCGAACTCATTGGTTTGTCTTCTAGCATTTAGCTAGAGCCCTGATGGAAGCTGTCAATTTTGCACATTTCTCTGGTGACACGGGTTTCTCAGTATGATACAATAATTGAAAGAAAAATTTTCTTTATATTCTATTTATTTCTTTACATACTTTATATTGATTTTTCTATATATTTTTTCCTTTATATTATATACCTCATATTGTAAAGTGTCAGAGAGCTTCCAAATTCTTTCCATGTTCAACTTCTTTCGTGGATATCCTGTATGAGTGGCTAAAAACTTAAGAAATGGCTGGAATACAAAAAAGGAAACCTGTAGTACACAGAGCATATAACGCTTGCATGTAATACCTGGATGCAGAGTCAGAGACAGATGGCTGAGGTCAGTGGTTAAAGATTATAGAAGAACAGGTGAGTTTGATAATGTCATTTTGAATAAGCCTGTGAAGAAGGTGGTTGCAGAAGAACAGACTAGAGATTGAATACTCATGGCAGAGATTTTGGTGGTGGAGAAAAGAAACTCTACATTTTAGAGGCAAGAACAAAACATAAGTGAGCACCTGAATGACGACTTTGGGTGTGAGACATGGACAGGTACTTGAGGAAAGCACTGAGGCTATTATAGAAAATCTGGGGAATTGAGCTGTCAGTGTTTTGTGGTGGAAGAGGAATCTGAACTAGCAGAGAGTTGTATGGGCAGAGACGTCAGAGGAGTCGCTTTGCATGTGAATAAACAGAGAGAGGCATTAGAGTGATTGGAGAGGTATTGGCACTGATTTGATCTGAGTTTTTCTTTTGTCTGCTCTCCTAGAAGGTAGGAGGACTGGGTTTTTTTTGCAAGGCAGTCAATAGTTATCTTTTCAATTTTCAATTGATGGGAATAGCCCAGTCCAGCTGAATCTATAATGTTGTAATTGTTTTTTGGGCGTAGTGTCTACACCCACTGTGAAGATTAGAGATCTGGAAGGAGCATATTGACTGCCATTTTTTAAACCTACCTGTTAGATAATGTAGCCAGAAGTGGTGTATTTTAATTAGAATTCCAGAGATGAAAATACTTTACCCTGTACTGCTTGAGTTGCCTTTGGAAATCCCTTGTTGCAAAGGTTTCTCTCAGAAGCTCATTGTATTTTGGGCAGTGTGAGAAAGGTAAGTATAGCAACTGAAAAGAAAATTGCAAAACATTAGTTAGGCAAGGTGTTTCTTGTTCTGCAATTCAATATACCCTTGCAGGATTGTTGTTCTGATTGGCTGCACTAGTTAGGACAAGATGAAAAATCATTTGGGAATGTAGTTTTCAAGGGTATTCATCTTCAGGACTGTAAGAGTCATACTGGTGAGTGCTTACAAAATAATCTTTAAATGTAGCTGCTGTAGTTCAAAGTTAAAGGATTCGTTTACACAAGATGAAATTTGTCCCTTGACAGACGACTAACACAAGCCCTCACTGACTCTTTTTTTCTTGGCTTCCCCTGGGATGATTCCACTCATTGTGTTCAGCCTTTCTTTAAACACACCATCGTCTTTCTGCGACAAATTACCAAGCAGCAGTTGGACTGCAATAGGAGTCTTTGTGTATGCTCAGCTGTATTAAGTAGACTTACCGAAGCTTCATTTAGTTCAGCTAAATTGAGGAAACTTGTGACATTTCTGTAACTCAGCTTTCTTGTTCATTAATTCAAGACGTGTGAAGGGTAAAGGTTACATGTGACTGGGATGACTTAATAACTTGTGAAGTCATTTATCTAAGGTAAACTGAGTTTATTCTTGTTTGAATTTTTTTTGGTGTTAAATTTTAAACAAAAATTAAAGCAAAATTTGACACTGAGCTATTCTTAGTGTTTTTCTCTAATGCGCTTTTTGTCCTTTTTCCAGTAATAAAGCTCGATCTATATACTCCCCCAGTTAAAAGAACTTTTAACAGAACTTGAGAGTCCTGAAGGGATAATTAGCTTGGAAAGCTTCACAGCAGTTCCTTGATCTTTTTAGAAATATATCTATTCCAGAAGGTAGGAAAGTATTCCTGAATTATAACCACAGGTTCATGAACAAGCATGACTTTACCAACAAGTGATAGGTGCTTGCTTTGGGTAGCAGGATACATGTGGTCTCAAGCTTAGCCTGTATATGTAGTGAAGATTAGTAGAGTTAAAACACAAATAGCTGAAAAAGTATGGAAAATGTGTGTGTGTTCATGACTTTATGGTTTGTTTGAGTAAACTCATGTGCTCCCCTAGATGTGAACGAGGTGCTGCACCTGCAATCCTGTGACTCAGTTCTCAGTGTCATGAAAATCCCAGAATAATTCTCTTGTCTTTTCTCTTGGCTGCAGACTAAGAAATGTTGAAGCACTAGTGAGAGTAGGTGTGCTTCCTCTTCTCACGTAAAGCAAGCCACGTTTGTGATAAGCTTAGGATTAATCTACTTCTGTAGCAGTTTAATGACATTATAGATTAATTCTCTGTATGTAGGCCTTTTGCTTTTCTTCCTTTTTTGTTAACTCCAGTTCTCTGATATGTAAGTCTGTTTCTGTGGAAACTCTTGACAATATTTGTCCTCAGCTTATTAGACCTTTCCACACCGTGACATAATGTACTTTTTGTTGCCTTTGCCATGCCCTCTGTCCTGCCCCTCCATCTCGTATCCTAGGTATTTTATTAGGGATTAAGGGACAGAAAACACCCCTAGTTAATACTCACATTATCATGGGACAGTGGCACCGTGTGAACTGGAATGGGCTGCCAAAGGATTCTGGGGTTCCAAATCTGGCCCTGTGTGGGTGGGTACAGCCCAGCAAGACTTGCCTGAGCGCTCATAAGTGTGTGATCACAGTCGGTGCTTTGAACATAAATCTGAAACAAGAAAAAAAATAATTTTGGAAGGTCATTTCTCCCGGTAGTTTTTTTTTTTCTTTTGGTAGGAAAGAAGAGGACTGGTATTGTGCTGGGGAAGACGGTATTGGGGGTGGGATGAAGAAGGACCTGAGAAGGAAGGGGAGGGAGAAATAGTGCAGGTGGAATAGGGCCTTGCAGTAACATTTTGGTGGACAAAGGAGCTGCAACATGGGAGCAATTCCTTTAGGAGTCCACGTAAAAAGTGTAAGACTAGCTCCGTTTGGCCATCTAGGCTTTGGGACATTGTGTATGCACTGAACAACTGGACCCTAAAAGGAAACGAAGCTGTCTCAGCATCCCATAGGGAAGAGTAAAATTGGAGATATCCAACACAGATACTCTACCATGCAACAGTGAGGCATCTGAACCTCATATACAGCCTAAAAGCCTTTCATGTGCTTTTCAGTTAACCCTCAGCCTGAATAAAAGTTGAGCCACAGTTTCAGGAATGCTTTGAAATTACACTGAATTCAATGGGCATTAAGTTCTCTCCGGCTGTGTCGGGTTCAGACCCTCACGCATTCAGGAAGTCCTGTTAACATCCATGAACAACACCCTCGCTCCAAGACACAGTACTTGCCTCACGCTGCTTGTATACAACACTCAGGAAATACGAGTATCTCCTCCGCACATACTGGCCAAGCTCGTACTGGTGCTGTATGCCGAGCTGTAGAAGTAACAGAATAGTGTGAGAGGCTCAGGAAATGTGCTATGCATCCCTCCCTACAATCAAAAAAATTAGACAATATTTCATATTGTTTTGATAAAGACCTTTTTCCTTTCTAATGTGAAGGAGGAAAGAAGACAGGAGAAAAGAGCAGTAAAGTTTCTGCATTTACAGTATTGGATCATATTAGATATGTCTGGCTGAGGGGCAGGGTGTCTTCAAGCAGGCATAGAGATGTCCCAACACCATCTGTCTAGTTTCTGCTCTGTCACTGGCTCACAGCTGATGAACTGGGAGTGCAGACAGAGCAACCACCTGTCCACGAAGATGTGTCCAGGATATGAATCCCATAGAATATCGCCACTGGTTCCGTATGGGGGCTACGGTTTTAGCTTCAGCAAGATCTTATTTTTCAGGAAGACAGAAAATCTTTAATAGAAGACTTCAAGTAAAGGTCCTACAAGCCTTCAGATATTTTGCTGCAACGGTTAATTATTTCGACAGTCTGCCTGAAACATTTGATTCTTGGTTCTTGCCTATTTCCCCAGCTCTCAGCCACTGGATCTTGTTATGCTTTTGAATTATGCATTCTTTACCATCACAGACCTTATTCCTAGCAAAATAATAATATTCAAATAATAATCAAAATTCTCCAAGTGAAAACAAAGTTCCAGAAAACCAAATATCAACAGGCCACCTTCCAGTATTTCAGTATATTGGCCCAGGTAAGCAAACCCACCTTGGTAAGCTGCCCATATCCCTGCTGCCTTGCAACTTCTTTGTGCTTGTCAGTTGGAAAAAACTCCTGTGGGGTATGATCGCCATGGCGAAATACCTGATAAAATAGATGGAATTCCCTTCACGTTATTTTTGTGATGGATGTATTAGTGCAGTCACAAGGAACATGCAATGACAATGAGTACTGTATCTGACAGATGCTAGATATATTCATGGTGCTTTTCTTGGGTCTAGATGGCTACAATACCTGTTTGATTTATTTATAAAAACATAACTCTTTTTTCCTGGCAGTTGAAAGGTAGTTAGCTCAAATAATTTTTGCAAGTTATAAAAACTATAGAATATCTTAATATATTTTGGAGAGGTTTTGTGTATTTTAGGAGGTATAGACCACAACATTAAATAAACAGAAAACAAACAGAATCATGTAAATAATTTTCCAGAAACGTTAGCACATTAATATTTTGGTAGGACTAACTAGGAATTTAGAAGAAAAAAAGCAAACTACAGCTCTAGATACAGTTTCTGTGGCTGACTGCTTTGAAGTGCTCTTTCTTGGCAGAAATTAGCCTTAAGAAGCCACATAGTGACTTTTTAATCACAAGAGGTGATAAAAGTGTCATCTAATATCTAAATAGGGACTAAACTGTTGCTCTGAAAACACTGAACCTGTTTCACATCAGATAAAAGATGCATCTGTAAAGATACATCAAGATTTTTCATTCCTGAAATGAATTATTTCCTTGTGCAGCATAATTCCTGTAGATATATATAATATAATTTTGAAATTTTACCACTAGATTCTTTAATTTTTTAATCTAAGTAGAGAGAAATAGGATTGAAAACTGCAGCAAAGAGATTTACAAGCATGTCCAACATTCAGAACAAAATTAAGGCTTCCTGCACACAAATTGTACACATGGTAATCATTGCAAATAACATTAGTTTCACAGCCCTGGTTCTGTGTTGCTTGTTCAAAGCCATTGCACACTTGTTTGGTTTTCACATAATGAAATTTGATTTGTTTTTTAATCCACTGAGATGACTGGAAGAGTGGAAAAAAAGGCAAAGAGGGTTTTTGGACAAGAATGGTACTTACTTATGAAATCCTCTTTTACAATTAAAAAAAAAATCTTATGTGATTGGTCTCTTAGTGCTATAGGTAAACCTATTCTTTGTCAATCCAGAAAGTTAAATTCATCTAGGACTGCACAAAGAAAAAACATGTAAAATCTTATTTAAAATTGAGGATTTTTTTGTACAATGCAGTGGTGGATTTTGAAGATGCAGGAAACACTTACATTGACAAAGTGCCCCCTCCCCCTTACCCCAGACTACCAGAAAAGCAGTGAGAGGTTTTGAGGAAATTCCATTTGCCCCCAAACTATCTACTTACTATGGACACAAACTTCAGTTTCCTTTTTGCTGTGGTTTGGTGAAGAAAGATGCAGAAAAGGCAGAACATGAAACACAGGCTCCAGATTCCGCACACCAGCTGCCTCGCTCTCATCCTGAGGGCAGTTTTCGGCTCTTCTGCACGCCGAGGTCCCTGGCTGGACGTGGGGATACCGTGGCTGTGCGGCTAGGAGGGGAGGAGTTGTGCTCAGTGAAGTTCAAAAGTGGGTTGTGGTATTGCCTCCTCCTCTCTTTTCTCACTTCTTGGGTTTTAGTGCTTTCCAGGGGATTCATGAAATGAAAGGTGGATTTGGCACTTGAATTCAATTTCCGAGTCCCATGTATAACATAAAGGGGAATCTCTGAGCCCTCTAATTCCTAACCCTGGCACTTTCAAGGCAGCTGAACATGAAGAACTAGAAGTTCCCTTCTGTTATTTAAGCTAGGATTTAAGGTCACCTTTCTCCAAAGTGAAAACGCTGCAGATATGCTGTATGTTGCTGTTTGAAAGAGCTGGTAAACCATCCCCGTTCCTAGTGCTCACAGTCTTCTCTGAACACTCTGTCCTAGAAAGCTAGAAGGAACAGTGCTGACAATTGTTTTTTTTATAAAGGATCTCTGGATTTTTCCTTCGATTTGGCTGTGTGGTCTGTAGGAGGAATAAACAGCAGAAGGTTTTGGTGCATAGGAGCAGGAATAAGCCTAAACTCACTACAAAAAATAAATATAGATGAATGAAATTTGCATCTCTGCAGTAGATTGACTATGTCTCTAGTGGCAAAGTGTGTGCCACTGTTTTCTAGAACCTTCCCCCAGAATTTCATACAGTTAGGTACATTTTTTATTATCATATTTCTCTTGCTGCAGATACTCTAATTGTTACAGCGTGCGTAAATCAAGAGTTGTTTCTGTCATTTCCCCAGTATATTTTAAATAAAGAAAAAAACTAGCTCTGAAATAGTGCTGCAAGAGAAAAGATTGATCTGACAAGCTCATTGGTCTATGTTCAGTCACATTCATGTGTTAATGAAAGCCCTCTTGATATGTAAAAATTGAGGGTGATTTTTTAGTGATCCAAAACTCTCTGTATATAAGAATTTAGAAGAAACTACAGAAAAAAATCCCATGTTGCTACCCAAAATAATTATATAATCTCAAGCTAGTTTAAGGCACAAATAACAAAACTTTCCTTCTGTCATGGCTTTGAACCCCTGTCTAGCAGCCAGACACCACAACAGCTGCTCACTCACCCTCCGCTCTTCACCCTCCAGGGATGGGGAAGAAAATTGAAGGGGTAAAG
This sequence comes from Syrrhaptes paradoxus, assembly GCA_013400615.1. Lineage (NCBI taxonomy): Eukaryota > Metazoa > Chordata > Aves > Pterocliformes > Pteroclidae > Syrrhaptes > Syrrhaptes paradoxus. The sequence goes on along the minus strand of VZTO01028115.1, from coordinate 77,702 downwards.
GGAAAAGAGACTCAGGAGTTGAGATCAGATGCAGGCTTGACCAGAGGGATCAGTATTCTTTCGTGCAGTAAAAATGCTGTATCTTTCACATCTGTCAGAGCAAAAGAGATTCCGCTGTGGAACATTCAGGGGTCAGGCTTTCTTGGTGCAAGATGATTCATCTGTCGTTTCTGCTTTTGTGCTTGACAAGTCTAACACACTCATGCAGAAACAGAAAAATATGGGGAGCTGCCCACATTTATTGAAAAAGGAATTTTTGTTTTTTTAAATGAGGGACCTGGGGGAGACATGGGTCGACTGATTAAAGCTATTCACACTCTGTACATGTGCCTCCACTGGTTGCCATACTTCAAAAATCTGTTTGAAGAGACCATGTGTTTTCCTGTTTCCAGAGGACATGACATCAGATATCACTCCTAAAGTACAGTGCTCTGCAAGGCAAAGTTTTTAATTAGACCAACTGGTATCACTGAGAAAAAAACAGGGAAGTTCTTAGAATCGCAAGGCTCCTTTCAGGTTCCCAGATGCTGTAGGTATGTCTAGCAGGGACAGCAGATACAGAGAGGTATAACTTTATTCTTTTCAAGCACCCGTTGCCTCACCCTTTATGTCAGATTTCTCTAACAAGGAAGGTGAAATTACTCTTATTTTGGAGATGACAAAATATTAGTGTAAAAACGGATACCCGCTTCCTTTGATCTGATCTTGGTGCTGCTAATTCTGTGGGCAGAGCCCATAAAGGGCTGGTGTTATTTTACAGTACACTGCGTTGGGTAGCTCTGCTCCTGCTGAAGGTCACAGAGGGAGAATGAAACCCTGTGCTGTGCCAGGTACTGTCCATCCCGAGACTGAAACTCTACAGGGCAGGAGATGCAGCTTTCTTGGCAGCTAACTCGTACCTGCAGAAATCCTTTGTTGCAGGCAGTGAAAGGTGTGAAAGCTATAGCTGCTTTCGAAGTCAAGCCAACTGATTCTTTAATATCCCTCCAGCCTGTGTTAAAACAACAGCTGAAGGTGGAAGAGGAGGTGATAATGACAAAGACAATAAATGAACCTCGCTCACTGCTTTGGAAGTGCAAAGGAAAATCTATGAGGTGTAGATTGTGTGTGTCTTTATCTTAGCCATAAACTTGATGAAATGTTTATGGGATTGCCATAGATATAATATTATTAAGCAGGTAAAAGTATAGATTCGTGTTGCGTCCTGTGTTGTGATATCTGCAACGTCACTGTGTTAAGAAATGCTGCTGGCTCCTCAATATTGTTTAGGGAATATAAGTTCCATGCCTTTTCCAGGTCTTTTCTCCTCATGCCCAGTAAGATCAGGGCTGTATCTGTCCCCAAATAGAGTTCAACTTTTCCTCTGGTTTGTACTTCTGTCTCTTGCTTGCACACTGTGATTAAATGATAAAGAAAGGTTAGGATATCATTCACTCAGCTGCAACAAGCTAAAGGGTAGAAGAAAAAAATTCCAACTCCAAGTCTAATAGTCTAGATAGGTTAGTATCCAAATAGATAGAAATCAGTTCCCTCTATTTGGCTAGTGCTTAACATGATTTCTTTGGTCCTTTATGTTAGGAAAACAAAGCATGTCATGTCACCACGCCTGTGTCCCAGGGACACATTATCCGCACCTCAAAAAGAGTTCTGCCCCAAGCAGATACGTACTTTCTGTTAATGATTTCAGTACTGGCATGCAATATTCTTTCAGCCCATTTTAAGACGGAGTTAGAAGCACGTTCACCTGTCCTGAGGAGCTGGGTCAAGGTTTGTCAGGAGACTGAGCAGAATGGAATATCTGTGCTCTGCAAATGGAGCAATCTGCGATGGTGACAGGGGCCCTAAAGAGCTGTGCACGATGTTCTTGCTGCCACTGGCAAGAGACATCCCCTTCTGCCCCGTGTTCTCTGATCCTTCTTTAAATGGCAGCAGAAAAGAAGAGACAGCAGTTGGTGCTGGGACTTGTAAGGAGTGGGACGTGGTTGTTCCTAGGCTGTTCTGCATTCTGGGCAATTGCCTTCTGTTTGGGTTCAAAGCTGCACTCTTGATGTCAACCTGAAATAAAAGACTTTTTTTGCACAGTGGCCAGCTTCTTCTCCATCACAGTGATGGAAATATAGAGTAACTGCACGGAAGTTGAGGAACTTATTCCAAATATACTTCCCTTGAGGTTTACAAAGCTGTTCTTCCACTGATGTTCTTTTCAGGACCCTCTGATCTTCTACATTTTGTGGCTGCGTTTGGGAAACATGCATCTGCTGCTCAAGATCCCCATTTGGCATGAGCTGGATTAGCTCTTTATCTTTTATAGAGTAGCAGTGGCTTACTGGGCTTCAAAATACAGGAAAAGGAGGATGTTAAAATCCAGTTCCTCTGCCTGTTCTGATGAAAAAGCGTTATTTAAAAAGTGGATCCCAGTGTTGATGCAAAAAGAGACAAAATTCCAGAGTTTTGCTGGAATGTACATCTCCCTTCCCTCAAAGGTGAGCGCTTCCTCTCCAGTTCGGCGTTATTCACTTTGTCGCAATAGGACACGTGACTCACGAGAAGCAAGACTGACACAGAGGAGCTGCAGGTGACTCTGCAGCTTGGTAGTTGTGTCTTAGCAGGTGATTACTATAATATCAGAGCAAAGGGATTTAGCTGGCGTTATTCCACACAGTGGTGGGGCTTATTTTGGTGTTAGGTCATCAGTGAGTCACAAACCTAAATTTTATGCAGTGTAAAAGCCCTGTAGTCTTTTTTCCCCAAATTCCGTGAATGAATTCGAGCAACCGTGCTTCGGTGTGACGGACAGCTGTATCACCTAACCAGACAGCCTCTGCAGTAAAGAGATCTTCAGACCACTAACACTATCCAGTCATTTAGACTTGTTAACGAACTGTGTGGGACTGACTGCATCGTGTTGTTTTACAAGTGGGAGGTGAGATATTTCTCATACTGGAGGACAAGAATGTTTTCTTCCAGCCAGCCACCATCACAGCTGTCTAGCTTGGTCACAAACTAGAAGTGTTTCATCCAGGTGCTGCCATAAGTCCAAACAACAACCTCGCTGTGTGTAATCAAGCATCAAGCTATTGTCCTTGTGCACCTTAGAGCGCTTTGGGTTGCTGCTTTCTTTGAATTTTAATAATTATATTTAACTTTGAGGTAGGCTACAATAACTATGATTAAAGCAATTGTTCTGCTCAGCTGGAGTGATTCCTGATCATGCCCTAGCACAATGCTGCAAGGTTTGAAATGCAAATATGCAGGAGGGCAGAAATGTTCTATTGATAGCTTTGTTATTTCTGTGGGAATAAAACAAAAAGTCTTTTATAAAAACCCAAGCTGAGGTCAAATATAAGCCAGCAATTTTTCATAAATATTGGATGTTTCTGGTAATGAGCATCATCTGCCTGTGTGGATAGGTCAGGTTTTGGTACTTGAATCCTGAATTAGCAGTGAAGAATTAGTAAATCAGCTGTTTGCATCAGAACTACTACCTCCCCTTCCCCTTTTCCATTCTGTTCCATGCTACTTGCGTTCTTCAATCACTGTGGATTCTTAGATTTTTTGGTTATTTTTGGTCTTGTTCATTTTACCCAGTGAAGCATTTTATGCCAGGACGTAGGCATACTTTCATGGCACGTTTCAAATATTTTTTGATCAGGTGTTTTCTTGAGAGGCTGGCGAGTAATTTAAATAGTGCCACAAGCATTTTCTGAATTAAACAGTCGAAACTGTTACAACAGAAGGCTGTGTTTTTATGTCACTGCGCTGTGTCTAGTGATGCTACGCTGCCTGGTGGTATCACTTCAAAGCCCTCCTTGTCATTTCCAGCGTGACTCTTACCAGTGAAGTTTTTGCTGACTGTCAATGTGGTTGTTAGAGGCAAATTACATTTTGTTGCTTTAGGTCATAGATCCAGTTTCTCTCACGTTCAGTCAAACTAAAATAAATATTGCCTCTCAGGCCGATAGAAATGGAAATGGTTTGCAGACTTCCACTTAGTTTAGAAGTAACTGTGAGCTCGTTTTGTCAGATATTTTGATCTGCCTCTACAAGGAACCTCGAAAAGATGTCCTTTTTTTCTTAGCTACTATCATCTCGTGTTGTCCATGTTTGTCTTCGCATCCATATAAAGCACAAAAGGTGCAGAAGTGCCTTTTGCAGAAAATGTGACAAATGATCCAGAGGGCAACAGCCAAAATGATGAACAGACGAACTGGCAGTTAACCTGTTGTTTTGGTGGGAGCGGTAACAGCTTGGAGGACCCGTTTTCATAGCAGAGAAGCACCAGTGAAAGGAAGATAAACTGAAAGTCGTGCAGGGAATTGCCCAAGGCCTTTCTGAGCTGCTGCCTCTGCTGAGACAGATTAATGTTGCCTTCAAATGCTGATCATGCTTGAAAACAACCAAGCAACCCCTTAATTAGCGGCTTAGTTGATAATTAGAATGTGGGTTTAGTGTTACAAAGTGTGGCTTTATAGGTTTGATCTACAACATGCTGGGCTTTCCGAGGAAGTGGGGAAAGTGCCCCACTCAGCCCAGGTGAGCTAGCCAGAGTCCCCGGGGCAGCTGCAGCACAATCCAGGCTGGTCTGCCTGCAGAACTGACCAGGACTCCAGCAGGGGCTGCCAGCTTCGGCGTGAGCACAAAATGGGTAACCAAGGTCAACGCTTCATGCAATGGGGGAAAATGCTCCCCAAAGGAATCCTGAGTTTAACAGACACATGATTTCGTGGTTTGATTGACATCATTAAATGCAAGGCCGTAGCCAACAAATAAGCTTTCTTTTGATTTACATTTCACCAAGCATGATAGAATTCATCAGTGCTCATAATGTGATTCTTCATGTTATACACTGACGAATGAATAACATACTTTCAGTTAAACTGTGAATCTCTTCTGTTTGGTCAGCTCTAGATCAGATTATTGTCTAAACTTAATTTAAAGCAAACAATGAGAAAAATGCAATAGCATAGTTTATTCTAGTGCAAACCAGATAAAAACTACATGCCTGGACCTACACAAGAGATAAGAAATAGTATAATAGTTGGAAAAATATTTGCCTATGTCTACAGGCGCCTCAGAGAAATATTTTGCAAAGGCATGTTGCCATCTAGTGTTAGACTCTCTTCTGTTCTTTGGGCTGGTGAAGTTGCAGTAGATTCCTGACAGACACTTTTGTGAAAATCATTGGAAATCCAGTGATATATTGAGAAATGCAGAACAGCATCACTGCAACCAGATGTCAGGAATGCATGACCACATTTCCAAATTTAAATAAAGATTAAGTTCAATTATTTTCACACCTATATTCAGGGTTGCTGGCAATATAAATTTACTCTCCAGAAGGAAAGAGCTTGTTAAATTCGGTGTCTGGTTCTTTCGGCATTGTGAGAAATGGTGAAAAAACAATGTAGTGTTTTTTATATACTTATAGTATTAATTCTTAAGTAGTTTTTTCTTTGCATTTTTTTGTTTGTGTTGTCATAGGAATTTAGCATCTTTCACAAGAGTTCAGCGTCTTTGTAGAAAGAGAGGCATCTGGATTAATTTTACAAAATGAGAGAATTTCAGTGTCCGCAAAGGTCAATCTGGGGTAATGTAGGTTCTTCTCTTCCTCTTTTCAAATAGTGTTGGGGATTTTTTTCTCATTTTCTATGCACCTGAGTTCTGAGTTTTGCTTAGTTGTGAAACACAGGCTTTCTGTGTAGTTTATTTTTGACAATATTCAAAGATGACATGGTTTTCACATCTCTCTTTCCATGTTTTCTCTTAACTTTGGACTCGCCTGATTTATAGCAATGACTTCCAGATAGTGAACGGGAGATTAGAATTCTATCAGCTGGTTTGCAACACTTCCTCTTAGAAAGGACTTTTGCCTCTATGACATCCTGCTTTACATCTGTATAAAACTTTACTGTGCTTCAGTGACTGGAGCTGTAATTTCCTACCTGTGTGACTCAGATTAAAAAAAAAAAAAAAAGTAGATGAGAGTGAAACTCATAAATCAACTGTTCCCCCTTATAGTTTGTCTGATCTCTGCTACTAATTTGTTCTCTAAGTTTAAAGTAATGTTAGATGCATCTGGCAAAACTAGTCTGACAGTGTTTTCTATTTACGTCTGGTAGTAAAGATGTTTCTTTTCCAAGGCATATCTGTACTGGTTTTGCCTGTTACTTTGCCTATGACAGCAATCTTGCCTGGAAAAACTGAGGGCCTTTTGTGGAAAACTGATAAAGGATGGAATGAAGCAAGAAAAATATTTGCTGCAGGCAAAGGGTACATTTGTTGTGCTGTGCCTCTGTTTTAGTGTTTGTTTCTAATCATGTCTGTGATTCAGCTGCAATGTCTATGCACACGTACTTGGTCTCCAAAAGTCCAAGTGATCTGCCTTGCAAGAAATTATGAATCGTTTGCCTGTGATGTATGGAAACATCTGATGCTTGCTTGCTTCAGACTCTGACATCTCTGATCTGTAAGAACATGTTTCTTTCCACTGGGTTTGTCACTCAGGGAACGTGAGACTGCTTTCAGTGTTCTTTTGCTGGGCAAACAGAGCCAGCTTGGATCTGTGCTGTTCTTGAACTTCAGTGGAAGTGCAGCTGTGGAATATCAAACTTCTCTTTATGATGATTACTTTGTGCAATACAAAAAATTAATATTCAGCTTGTGTCTTCTGTAAGAACCACTAATTAATTAGCCAATGCATAATTCAATGAGCTAATTTTCAAGTTCTGAAAAACTTTCATTTTCTGCTGTAGTGCCTTAGAGGTGCAATTAGGTGTAAAATGTCTTTGCTGGGCACATACAGATGTGAAAGTAGGTGTATTTCCTGCCCTAAGGAGCAAGCAAAAACAACCTGTTAGCAAAAGATCTAGACTGGTTCATCTGATTTTCCCCTTTCAGTCTTCGATGCTCTGCAGCATGAAACTACATATAGTTGTCACCTCTTTGCAATATTACAAGAAGAATATTGTACAGTTGACAAACTGTTCATGTTTTTAGAATTATTTCTCAGGGTGAACATTCAAATAATGAGAAGAAAAGCAAGCAAGCATAGATCTCCTATCAGTATTTCAGTTATATCAAATATTCTGTACTAGATTATAAAAGATGACATATGGACCTCAGTGATTTAAGTAATTTGGCTAAATTATATGGTGTACTGATATTTGATCAAAGCAGTCTTCTTATCTGCATTATTTTTAAAGAGGTATGCACTAGGTTTTCAGTTTTGTCCATCATTCGTGCTGCATATAAATGATGAGGGTTGCCGTAAGAGGAATTCTTCCTCTGGGCTTGCCAGCAGAAAAAAGAAGTACATCTAGCTTGGAAAGGACAGCAGAAGTCCATACTTGCAGTATTATACATAACCATGATGAATTCATTCAATAGTTTCATTCGTACATGGAGCTGCAGGATATTGGTTGTGTTGCAGTGAAGGAAAAGAAACGACTGGTATGGGACAAATGATAAGGGAAGAGGCAGTGAAGATACACATTTTCCAGTAGCTGGTGTGGTAGTTGGATGGAAGACAGTTACTAGAATGACCTATTTTGATCTTCTGCTGGATGTCTGATGGAAAGTCCTTGTGTCAATAGTATCTTCAAAACTGCTTTGTGTGGGTCCGGTAATTCAACAAGTGTTTCTTCACTAACTTAGCTATTTTCTTTTCAAGGATAGTGTCCTTCCTGACCATGGCAGGGTATCTGTGACAGGTGCTCACACCATAGAAGTCACTGCTGTAGGCTCTTCTGCAGGAAGAGCAGCCTTCCAGATGGCTAGCTACTCAACACTCCTTCTTTTCAAAAAAAAAAAAAANAAAAAAAAAAAAAAAAAGCAGGTATGATAAGGAACAAATATCTCTCAAGTGCTGCCAGTTTCTGAAGTCCTCACAGTTGAAACCTTTGTGATTCCACACATTATGTGACCCCTTTTCCTGGTGTTGAATGGGAGCCATCCAACAATCTGATCTTGTTCACAGCAGCTCTGCAGTCATTTTCATCTTCTTGTAGCTCATTTTGTGTTAGTTCAACGCACATATCAAAGTACCAGCTCGACCTGTGATTGCTTTTCGGGCGAGATATATGTTCTATCAAAAAGAAAGGTGCAGTTTCCAGAAAGCAAACAAAATAGCATCAATGGTTGTCTGCTAGACACTTACACGGGCCTTTTATCCACACCAAGACCTTTTCACATCAGCTTTGATCTTGGCTTGAAGTGACAAACCTATGTTTGTGTAACTAAAATAACAACGCTAAGTAAAGCATCCAAGCCATTGTTCCTTGAACCATCCCTCTTTTGAAATCCACTTAATACAAAATGACCCACCTTCGCAGCTATTGTGCTGCTCACTTTCCATTACATGGTCTGAAAGATGGAGCTGCCTATACATAAATCTGCAAGCCCTTGTGGTCTGAGGAGAATGTGAGGATCAGAAGGTTACTTTATGACAACTCAATGGCATTGCCTGGCCAGTCTCTGATTTTCTGGTGAAAAAAACAAAAAACAAAACCCAAACAAAATAAGAACAGGTCCTGTCTTCTTCCATCCTCCTCCATTTGGCATGCTCTGTGTTTGGCAATCTACTGCAATGGCATTTCTGGTTCTTGCCTTCAGTTTCACAGCTGACGGGCTCAACAGGCCAGGTTTTCGCATGAGGTGAAGCTAATCAATTTTCAACCGCTGCACTGAACCGCAGCAGACATTGTGCTTTTGTTCTTTCTCAGCCTTGGAATACAAACTCTTCTATCATGTAATCTGTGTGGATATATCTGGTCAGCAGCGTTGGTTGATAAGTTGAGGGCAGAGAGAAGGAAAGCATAGCATGTTAGTGTTTTCAGGCAATGGTTGAGGACAACCCAGAGAAAGCTGATGGGTTTTTTATTGTTAATCTCCATGTAGGGACAGAATTACTCAGGAAAACTCAGACAAAATAATGATGGATCCTGTTTTTTTCCAGATCTTAGCAAAAGATATGAAATGAAGTTATCCAGACAAGTAATGATGTACAACAGCCAGAAAAGACAGGACTCCCTCACAAACCACACTGTTGTTTTTTTTAAATACAGCAGGACAGTCAACACTTTTGACCAAAGTGTCAAAAAAAAGGAAGTATCCAGTGACTGTAAATGACATGAGATGGTATGGATTTATCTGCTTCAGCCTCATGATCCTTGCCCCTAACTAATATTGCGTCGCTCTCCCTGTGTAAGTACAGCTTTAAGTTCTGTTGATGGGTGCTGGCTTATTTCTTTGTGTTCAGAAAAGATACTGCAATGCTTCCTAGCTTATGTTTGGCTGCTGTTTGGAAATATCTCTGCTTCACCAAACTGTCATTGTTTCAAAGTCTTTTTTCTCTTTGTTTATTGATCCTATTAGCATATATTCACAACTGAAAACCGTCGAACAATTGCTGTGTAGAGTTCAGGGTGCGATTGCTATGCTTTAGGAATGGTCTCTCTCCTTACGGAATGGCAATACACTATTTGTCCTTGGTGTTGGAGTGTTAGCCAGCTGGTGATTTGGCAGTCCCTGTCCTGTGTTGCTAATTAGGTAACAGCGTAACAGACACGTAGCTGGTTTGTGTGGCCACAGATAGGATTTTCAAGCTTCCCAATAGCTACTGACTCAAACTTTCTCTCTTGAGAGGGGAAAGAATTAATCCAAGTTGCAAGTAAATACAATTTGCATTAAACCAATAGCAGGTTGTTCCTCCCCAGCTGTTCCACTGTTACGATGTTAGTTTCATCCCACCGAGCAGTTCCTCTGAAACTGTAAGAAGCTACTGCTAAATTAGCAAAGTGGAAACTGAGTCAGGAGTTAACAGTCTTTTATTATAAATCTGCACAAATGCAGAATAACAGCCTGGAGCTGCCCTTGCCTTGCTTTCTGGGTCCATAGTTATAGTTGCATTTATCCTTTGGCATAACAAGGTGATCTACTGTCAATAAATACTCTATGGGGAAAGTTGGAAAAAATGGGGTTAATATCTCATATTGCCGAAGTTACATGTAAGTTTTACCAAGCATGCTTTATTCGTAATTGGATAAACAATGAGGTTTCTACATTGTATTAAGCTTTCTGAATCTCTCATTTACATTTATTTCAAAATTACATCTTAACAGATACCAACCATGGTCACGCTTGGCTTAGGTGAACAAATGCATCTATCATCATAGCCAAAATTTGTTCTTTCACCTCCTGGAGAGCAGTTCCAAATTTAATGAGCCTCTCAGAGATTGGATGTTCACCGCTCTGTCTTACTAAAAACTCTAATGTGACCTACAGTTGTTTGTAAAGCAGCAGAGGATGTTTCTGTTCTATCTGATATTATGGGCTTTCTGTTTGTCATTTTTTTTTTTTACATGTGTATGTCCACACCTCTCAAGGCATAGCTTTTTTGTTTTCTTTTCATATGGCTAAAGTACACCTAAACTCTCTGCACAGTGATATTTCTACTGCAGAGGAGATCCACTGATCACGCTTTTGCAGAAATTGTATGTGGAGCTCCCCTCACCTCCTATCAATTTTTTCAAAGACTCTGTACTTTTCAGCTCTATATGAAGTATATTTCCTATCTGCCTTTTAATATATTCCTTCTTACTTCTGCATCCTTTCTTTCATTTCTTCTATTATGTTCTGTTCAGCAGGAGATATTTCATAAATATTACAGACAAGGAAGTACAGCTGGATTAATATCTAGCAGTGATATGTATTATTGTGAAATTATGTGTGTCGGTCAATCAGAGCTATATTAACCAATGTTTTTTCAAGGCTAGTAATAAGTTTTGCTGGTCTAGTCTTGAGTCATCACTATGTGGCTGTACAACATGTTGTTTGCTGCTGTAATTGCTTTTTGCCTTCATGAGCTTCATGACATTATGGAAATAGTTATTGCTATTTGTGGATTAATTAGGGAGTATAAAATCAAGGTATAGTGAAAAAAATGGAGATGGCAGAAGACTGGAGTGATGTAAGAGAAAAAGACACTAAGGAGAGCCAATGACAAAAGTATTAATGGTGATGGGAGTTTGTTTATTTCTACTGAGCACAGAAAACCTGTACAAAACACTGCTGCCAAAAGTTTCTCCAAGAAGTCAAAAAAGGATATTGATTACTGGAAAATCCTTATTTACATGAAATAGCATAAAATTATATATACATGCAACTCTTAAGTATTGGTTAAAACCTAATTGAAAATAAATAGAAGTTTTTGCCGGTGGCCAGGCTGTTTCCAAATTATCCTTCTTTTCTTTCATATTTTCCCCAAAGAACGTACTTGTCTTCAAGGTTTCTTGACTAGCCAGATAGCCAGGGTTTTTGTGTAGTAGTTTTGGATTAACTCACTCTATGTCTTGTCCAGTTTGCTCTTCACCAGAAATGTCAGTGCCAACACGTGTTGGTGTCTCCATCTTGTAGCGCTCTACTAGTATGAGTTTAAGAAAACTGCCCATTTCTGCAAGCAGCTTTATTTTGGATGTTTGAAGGATTCTGGTTTTTTCTTTTCATACTTATAGGGTTTGTTATCTCCACTGAAATAGAGTTAGTAATGGCAAGACCTGAAGAGGTCATTGACTGCTTAGGTTCAATAATGTTCAGCAGTAGCAAGCCTCCTCTCATAATTTTTACCAAAAAAAAAAAAATCAATAAGAAAAGGGGAGGAAAAGAGCAAAAAAGATTAGTGGCATTAATGACTGAGAATTTATTAAGTATTTATGGATGACATTTATGCTCTCCTAGGAGTTTTGCTTGCTCTATCAGCAATTATTCAGATATACACCGGATTAACAGACTGAATCATCCTAAAACACACAAGCCAGCCCTACTTTTTTTGCAAAGAACTAGAATGCAACAGGTATTTCCAATAGTTGATAAATATCTTCCCTTTCAGGATAACATATGGTGTTTTCCATACAGACCTTTTCTGGATGAATTCTAGCATCCTCTGGCATCCCAGAGTCTCTGTATGTAGGATGTGCGTGTACAATTTCACAACCATTTGTAGTGCCAAAGTCTGGCCAGATGAGTAGAGAAAGAACAGGTGTTTATACTGTGTCTGAATTTGGCTCGTAACATGTTAGAGCCATCTCACTTAGAGAAATAGCTGGTGGAAGGCTCCAGTTCTTTGTTCTGCTTTGCTGCTCTTCTGCTTTCTGACATTAAATTGGTCAGGCAAGATATTTCATTTGAATATCTGTGGCATAAATTACCAGTGTTGCTCTTCCCTAGCATTTTCTTGACAAATTAATTACCAGTACGGCCTCATGCAGCCTGTGCATTTGCAAGGCTGTGTAAGGTGGCAGCTGAAGGTTCGGTTTGTGCAAATTAATTATAGGTGCAATTGACCTTGTGTAAAAGTGGCTGTGGCACACATAAGATTAAGAGCCATTGTGTTTGGCTGTCGCTAGGAGGCACCTGCTCTTTGTGCTTCTCGTTCAGTCTGTGTAATGAGCAGGATTGTGTCTAATAAATGGTGTGTGAAGTTGCACCAGGGAAGGTTTAGGCCAGGTGTTAGAAAAAATGTCTTCACTGCAAGAGTGATCAGGCATTGGAACAGGCTGCCCAGGGACGTGGTGGAGTCACCATCCCTGGAGGGGTTCAAGAAACGTGTAGATGTGGTGCTTGGGGACATGGGTTAGTGAGTTAGGTGGTGTTGGGTTGGACTTGGTGATCCTTGAGGTCTTTTCCAACCTTAATGATTCTATGATTCTATGATAATAAGGGAGTTGGATATCTTACTCTGGGAAGCAGGAGAAGGGAGGTGATATGGGAAGAGACTGTCCCTCAGGTGCCTCCATGTACCTGCCACGCAGGAAGGAGTCTTTTCGTCGATGAAAATCAGACAAGGAGAGGACACAGTCTAGCTCAACCTTGGCTTCAGTTCAGAGAGACTTCTACTTAGCAACATTCACAATCCTCAGATACACCATCACTTTGCTGAACTAAGATTATAATTTGCCTACTTGTTTCTCAAAAAAAAAATAGTTGGGAAATTGTTACATATATAGTTTACCTGCTCTTCTGCTTTTTAGCTTGAGATGGGGGAAAAGTTTTCAAGGATGCTTTTTTTTTTTTTTTAATGCATGTTTCATCATCCCCTTCTACTAATTCCCCAGCTGAAAGAATAATTTGTGAAATTAATTGGTTGCTGCAGGAATGATTGTGCACCTTGGGATGATTATGATTTCAGGTAGGGAATAAATGAAAGGATTAGACACTTCTGGAAGAATGAGTAGCTTGTAAAATTTCAGATGTCCTTGGCAAAAATACATACATAGTGCCTAAAACCACATTTTCTGAGTGTAGCAGTGCCTTCTGTTACCTGGGGCAGACTTACAAATGCAGAGATCAAAATTATGGCATGCATAAGCTTTTACAGTGAACCCTGAAGAGCTGAACACTGCTGGGGCAGAGTGCCAGTGGCATGCTGCGGGAGGGATGCTTTATGGGAAAGTTTGGGAAGTTCTTTACGTTGGATACTATTTCTAACTACATCAGCATAAACTGGAGTAAGTTTCCTGAAAAACCCTAATGCCTCATTTAGGCTCAGCCTGGGGTTTTTGGTCCCTTCCTGAGCTACATTGTAGGTGTGCCTGCTTCTTGCTCTGCCTCCTCAATGGACCTTTACCGTGTGCTGCAGGTAGCTCATCTCTGGGATGAACCCCTTGGTTGCGTGTCGTGGCCTTATTTCTGGTCCGGGCTTCTTTTGCTGCTGGGGGGAGCCCCTGTTTGGACCCTGGACCTCATTTATCGCCTTCTGTGTCTGGGGCTGTTGAAGGGCCCTTTGACCAGTCCTCAGGTCTGTCTGGGGCTGTGCCCAGGCTGGGGCCACCATCAATCCCTGGCTCTGTTTCCTTGGGCCTCACTGTTCCCTGACTCTACTGGGGAAACTCAAAGTCAACTTTTTAATTAAAACTAGGGTGACTGCTCCTTAAATTGTTTCCTGTGCCTTGCTCTGAGTGCCATGGAGCTGGTTCAGCAGGTCACGTGTTACTCTTCTGTTTGAAGAGAACATTAACCGGCAGAAGTGGATCCATAGTTATTCCCATGGGAATATCCCTGTGCTGGTCCTTCTCCCAGATGTGTTCACACATCAGTTCCAGACTCTAAACTTTTGCGAATAATTAAATGCAAGAAAATCTTTGGAATGAATGTTCATAGGAAAAGAAGGGAAAAAAATTACACTGCTTTGAGTGAAAAGTATATTGCGGTTTACATGCATTCTAACAATGAGATTATTTTGAAATGTGCATTGTATTCCTCAGCTGAAGCATTAACACGGATTGTTCGAAGCAACATCCTCAGCTTACAATTGTTTAATGCTCATTTGGATCAGGATGTTAGGGTAGGTATTTGACAAATTTTAGGTTTTGAGCAAATGTGAATTCTGTGAAGTTTAGCATGGATGATGCTCATTTGTTCTAATGTCTTGCTGATTATTCATTCCTCTCACAGAAGTAAACAACTTGAGTGATTCTGGGCTGTTTCCAGTTATCTGGGATGTTAAATCAGTATTTTATCTTCCCAGTACATAGAAGGCCAAAAAACTTTGGGAATTCCAGATTTTGTTTAGCAAAAGCACAAAAACCACCAGCTGTGCACTGCAGATTGGCAGCAACCGTTTTGGGTGAACTTCTGTCTAAACACCAGGCAGAAATGTTGGAAGAGCAGACAAGGAAGGTTTGCCAAAGCTGGGTGTATTTGCATAGATGGTGGGTGGCAGAGGGTCAATCACTTAATCACCAGAGTTTGGGTTTTACTTCAAAATGAGTTTGGAAATTAAGAGGGGGTTACATTTCTTAGGAGTGTGTAAATCTAGGTTTTCGTATAAGCTGAGAATGGTGTTTGCTGAAGGGAAAGACCACATCAGAGGTAAGTTAGCCCTTCAGAATCAAGACAAGCTTTGTGCCTTATTATCAAAATATTAATTTATTTTAAAAAAAAGAAAGGTTCAAGTAAATGACTTCCAGTATTCAGAAGAAATTTTTTCTTCCTCTTGTCATTCTTTGAAGGCTTATCGTTTCTGTGTCCAGATCCAGATGTGCACAGTGTAAATAAACGTGCATATAAATACAATAATATGTACAATGCAGTAACATGGTAACATGTGGAGGTACTGTGAAATGGTAGTGCTGATCCTGGACTGGGACTCGTGATCTGTATTCTCTGTGTTCTGCTGGTGGCCATGGGTTAGACTTCTGGTGCTCTTACCTCTGCTCTCTGCCCTGTCACCTCTGGGGGTTTTCATTCAAAAAGCACATGGCAATAACTGCTGATTGCCCTTACCTGAGACACTCACTGTCTATTGTACTGGGGGTGGTTCATTTCTGCCTTCTCTTTCTTGGGTTTACTCGGCATATGGTGAGAACGGAAGATGCTTTATGTGAGTGGCCTTTTTTCAGCTGTGTGCTCTTAAGATGATGCAGCAGCGTACTTCTATTTTACATAAACTCTAGTCTTTTCCTATTTTGGGAAGAGAGGTACTCAGGAAGTTGGTGAGGTGGGATGAGGGGTATTTTACATCTTCTGTGTCTTGCAGTGGTTTCACTAAACAAGAGGGTTGGTTGAAAACCTTCAAAAGTAGTAGTAAAAATTTCTGACATTCAAGGTTTTTTCTTTTAAATTTCCACTTATATAATGTTAAAGTTTATTTTTATATATGATAAACACTTGAACAATGTTTTTTGACAATCATGAACTTCCTAGATTGGGATAGAGAATTTAATTTTGAAAAAAAAAATCAAATCTGTTAAAAAAAAAAAAAGTCTGCAAAGAATTGTAGTGATTTAGGTAAAAAACTAGTTCATTTTAATAGATC
>VZTO01028115.1:38311-60515 GCA_013400615.1 Syrrhaptes paradoxus | reverse complement strand
TTCTTTCCAGTGAGGGTGACAGAGCACTGGAACAGGCTGCCCAGAGAGGTTGTGGAGTCTCCTTCTCTGGAGACATTCAAAACCCGCCTGGATGCGTTCCTGTGCGATCTGATCTGGGTGTTCCTGCTCCGGCAGGGGGATTGGACTAGATGATCTTTCGAGGTCCCTTCCAGTCTCTAACATTCTGTGATTCTGTGTGATTCTGTGATTGCCCTTACCTGAGACACTCACTGTCTATTGTACTGGGGGTGGTTCATTTCTGCCTTCTTTTTCTTGGGTTTACTCGGCATATGGTGAGAACGGAAGATGCTTTATGTGAGTGGCCTTTTTTCAGCTGTGTGCTCTTAAGATGATGCAGCAGCGTACTTCTATTTTGCATAAACTCTAGTCTTTTCCTGTTTTGGGAAGAGAGGTACTCAGGAAGTTGGTGAGGTGGGATGAGGGGTATTTTACATCTTCTGTGTCTTGCAGTGGTTTCACTAAACAAGAGGGTTGGTTGAAAACCTTCAAAAGTAGTAGTAAAAATTTCTGACATTCAAGGTTTTTTCTTTTAAATTTCCACTTATATAATGTTTATTTTTATATATGATAAACACTTGAACAATGTTTTTTGACAATCATGAACTTCCTAGATTGTGATAGAGAATTTAATTTTGAAAAAAAAAATTAAATCTGTTAAAAAAAAAAAAAGTCTGCAGAGATTTGTAGTGATTTAGATAAACTGCTAGTTCATTTTAATAGATCAAGGGAGATAGCATTATTGGGATTCAGACAGGAATGGGAGGGAGGAATGAACTCCTAATGTCTTTGTAGTAAAAATACCTTCTTTTAAATGGTGTAATAATTTATGATCTGTAGATGTTTTAATGCAGTATTTCTGTGGATGTCTGAGATAATCTCAGTGCCATCTAACTACGCCTCTGACCCTGAAGTCTCACTGGGCTTCATGTCAAACACACAAAGGAAGAAATTTTGCACTGTTTCACTAACTTAATTTTTTAAGGAGTTTTTTTTGTGAAAGCAGCACAGAGTACTGCCACTGGATATTTTTAACCTCATGGCCAGTAGCCAGTAATGATAAGTTACCAGCAAAGAAAAGGCTGGGAGGTTTTAACATTTGGTAGGAGTAAGTAATGAGAGGACAGATAATAGCATTGGTGTGTCAGGACACAGAGAGGGAATCTTCCCATTCTCAGCTGCTCTGAGAGGGGTTTAAGAAATCTTAATTACCCCCTTGCTTTCTGTGTGATGAATTAACTACATAGACCATGGTCTCCTGTAGAAGTCTGTGCAGTAGCTTCAACGAGACTCTGCCCTCACTAACTCCTGTTGATTTGATCACAATTCTCTCTGAAGCAGTTTTGTAACACTAAGAGTTCAGATTTAATATGTGAAGCGGTCGCATTTGGATGGCCAGGAGTAGGCAGTGGGAGTTGCTGGCTGCAGCAGCGGGCTTAGCACTAAACCCAACCCAAAGAGCAACTCAGCAGTCATCCATGGGGCTTTCCTGTGTGAATTGGGCAACAGCCCCCAGAGAGGCTGGTAAATCCTTTGGTACCTTCCCTTCAGGATTTTTCATATTTCAGTTGGAGCATGTCGGTATTAACATACAGATGTGAGAGAACCACTGTGGTTTTGTCAGTGTGTGTTTCTAGCTTAGCATTCAGCAGGGAGGCACACCAAGTGATGAAGGTGCATATTTCACTTTAGAGAAGAGCTACTGAAGATTTGTTTTTGTGTGAGGATGGCGAACTACATTAAAGGAATTGTCATCTCATTCTCCTAACATAGGAACACAATATATAACCATAAAAATTCAAACAACAAAGGGTTCAAAAAGACAGCCAGAACAGAGAGAATCTATTTTTGTGGGCTCCTATCACTGTGCTCTTTGGCTAGTTCCCGTGAACGTTACCATCAGAAGCAGGTGGTGTGGTGTGGATGGATGACACGGGCTATACTCCAGCCTCATGGCAATCTCTTTTCAAAAGTGATGCTTGAGACGAGGAGGCTGTTAAGGATATTCCTGTAAGGAAGATATGTGTTGTTTATCACAGGGGAGGCAAAAGCTGTAAGTTTTTCTGTATGTATCAATATCAAATCATTCATTTTATTTTTGAGCTGGTATGGCCAAGAATTAATGTTCTGAAGAAGTCTCTGCTGTATCTGTTATATCCCTGGAATGCTATTAAGCTGTCACAGATAACTACAGGATGTCACATAGCCTTTATATTTTCCCCACTGGCTATGTTTTTTTTAATATCTTTAATATTCTTGAATGCTTTTACCTGTCATGGTTCGGAGCTTTGATTCAAATAAATATTTAGGAAGCTAGATGCCTTGTCTTAAACTTCTTCAAACTCCATTGACTGGAAATACATCTTGATAAACTTCTCGAGTTTTGCTCAGCGAGGTCTTTCTTGGGAAGAGCCTTTTAATATTTCAGTACTTCCATCCTGTGAAAAACAGGCATACTTAAGTGTGTAATAGCTCAGTGTTAAGTTCAGAGCAAGACTTTTAGTTTCACTAGTAAATACTGATTTATGCAATCTATGCTCTTCATGGGAAATTTTTAAAAACATTATAAACGTTACGTTTTCTAGATAAAAATCTTAGAGATTGTCACTGCTTTGTTTCACTACTTAAGATGTGAAAAGTGTATTTTTTTCAAGAGGCTGGCTTTTTATTCTGATCTAAAACCTGTACCTTGACACATATGGAGTTCGTACTCATCCCTTGCTAAAGTGTCAGGGAGAAGCTATTCCGGGGCAAGGGCCCCAAGTGGGACCTCTTGTCTCCTACCCTGGGGGTCTGGCGCACCTCTGTTTGGTGAAGCCACTGGGCTCCTGGCTCTCCTTTGCCTGAGGAGCAGTTCTCCTGTGCCTCCCTGGCTGAAGACTCAAAGTTTTTCTTCTGGTCAGGCCAACAACTTGACTTTACGTACAGAATAACCAACCCAACATGATGAGGGACACTGCACTAAGCCATCTTTGAATGACGCGTGGTTTACAGTTGACCGCTGTTATGTAACTTGAATTTGTCTGCTAGCTTTTTTTGAGGCCAAAAGGGGTGAAAAAAGCCTGAAAGCCATTTTTATTTCTGACATAATAAAATACAACTGACTTCAGTAAAACTGTATTGATTACAAGACAGCAGAGTTTATTTAGACTGATGTCTTGCCTCAAAATAAATTCTGATACTGTTTATTTCAGTGAAAATAAAATAATTTCAAACTTGTATTAGTTCTATAAAAAACAAAAAGCTTTGAGGATATGAAATGTCCAATACAATTTATTTACCTTCTCCAGAATATGCAAATTACCAATAACATACATAGTTAACAGCATATTTGCAAATTCCAAACCTAAAACCTAATAATAAGTATACAGCTTACTTTGTGTTTGTTCTTTCAATGTTTCAGCTTCTTTCCCTGTGTGAGAACCAGCTGGGAGAAGACTTGGTTAGAGTGGAAGGTCTGCTGGGATCACATGTGGACACTTGGACAAGGACCCAGAGTTCTCATGGCCTTTTACCAAAGGCAGATTTGGGACTTTTATATTCTGCCCATCACCAAGCACTAGCCAAAGCTGGAGAACATCTGTGTTTGTTTTTTCTTGCCAGTCTTCAGTATAACTGCAGTATTTAACGAGGAAAATCTTCTGAAATTGTGAGTCTACCTTATTCTATACCTCTAGAGAATTTTACCTTCCATTCCCCATAAATCAATTTATAGTGACATGTCTTGCAGATGGCCTACCAGCAACTAATCATTTAGTGCAGCTGTCTGTATATCAGGCATTCAGGTTCCAGGATATAATGTCCAGTTTTGTTTGCTGGACACCCAAATAATGGAACCACTGTTTTGATTTATGGTTGCATAATTTTCTGGAAAGAGAGAGTTCAGTGCCATTGCACTCACACAAAACGGCTCTGTCATTGCAGGCTCACGGCTACCGCCAGGTACACAGTGGCATTTCATTTACCTGTCTTTTTAGGGATTAGCGCTGTGTATTTACCTTCTAAAATGATTAACATAATACTGAGGAGAGACTCCCTTGCAAACTGAAATGTCAGCAAAGATAATATGGACTGTGAGGTAAGCTGAAAAGAAAGGGTACTTACTGCAGGAAGGGGGGAAAAAAAGAGTTCTTAACTGGTATTGATTGTTATGGCACAGGCAGACGTGGAACGTACACATTACAATTACGGTTACAGCACAATTAGAATTATAGAGCTGGCCTCTCACCTCAATTAAAGGGAAAGCTGGTGCAGCAATGTGACAAGGAGAGGTACTGCTCCCTCCTTTCAGCTTGTGAAGGGCTTCTTCCTCTGCTTTCACAGACTGGTTAGTCCAGTCTCTCATTTGCCTTTAGCCAAGATGTTAATTTCTGTCTTTCCTGCCAGAAAAATCCATCCTTGAGAAAAGAGATAGACTCTGAAAACTGGAAAGAAACCTCCATGAGGGTGATGAAAGGAACAAATAGTATCTCAGTTACTATTAACTGTTGCAGGTCTTCCGACTTCAGTGCACTTCCTCAGGCATCCTACAAAAATTTACCTCTCCCCATCCTTCAGAGCCAAAGTGCCTTTCCAGCATCACCGAGTGACTCACTGGAAGAACTAGAAAGGTCCTGGATGTTGACATCTGTGCTAGATCCTCAAATCACTGCTAAGCTCCTTCCCAAGGGAGCTTTGAAGATGGAGACCCACCCTCCTGATGAAGGTACTTGGCAGCACAGAACGGCTGTTTCTCACCATGACCCACAGACACATTTATCATCGTATTCTGTTATGTGTAGAAATGTCTTTCATTATTCTTCATGCTGTAATATGACCTGATAGGTCATTGTGTCACTTCTCATTGCCCTGTCACTATTACCAGGCAGCATCTGGGTTACTGACCAGATAAGTGGGTGAAGGGAGGATGAATTTTTTTTAGATACAGAGACACTGCTGCACCTAGTGGTGAGAACCAAATGAGGATGAAGGGGTCTTTAGAATGCTTTTTCTGCCAAGTTAAATTGTCCGGGTGACTCCATACTTATGACCTGATTGGCGTTTGACAGCAAAAGAGTAGTTTCAAATAGTGATTGAAATTATCCGCCTCTTCGTACGACACTCTGCATGCAAGTGCTCCTTCTAGGTTCCATGTGTAACACTTTAAAAAAAAATAATAAAAATTCACCTGTTTAACCTTGGCATGATCATACTTGCATAAGTAACTGTAGAGTAGGTGGGAGTACTTCTGAAAGATGATGATGATGATCTCTGAAGTGGATTTTTAAGTTAAATATGGGCTCGAAGTCCAGAGAGTATGAGTGAGGCTGCAGTCTGCTCAGCTTTCTGTGTATCTGCAGTCTGATGAGATTTTGCAAGGCCAGCTGGTTCCTTGCATCTTAGCTGTTTTCTTCTGCCTCTTCTTGCAAGGTCCTCCCAGAGAAACTCTCTTTTGGTTTTAGGGGTGCACACTATTTAGCCCTTGTTGCAGGGGCTGGTTTGTTTTTCGGCCTATAGGGACTATTGGTGGTTTTCATTTTCCTGACTGCTTTGTGTCTGATCTGTTTGACAGATTTATTCCTTTGGTATGCAACTGGAGTGAACAGCTGGAAATTAGAGTCAATGAATAATGGTAAGCACAAAACAAAACCACCTTTTCTTTATGCCCTGCCATGTTCAAGCTTGTTCATATATGATACTGCTGGAAAGTAATACATGGCTTTTGTTTAAACCGATTAGTTGAGTGTGTTTGTTAAAATGAACACTGTTCCATCCTACCCTATTTTGCATAAAGACATCTTCATTAATTAGGTTTTCTCTGTAAGAAAATAAATTATTTTTACTGAAATCTTAATTATCTTTGGCACTGAATCAACATGAAAGATGGACCTTAATGTTGTATGTGGCTCCTGTATAGATCAATTAATCTTACTTCTCCTTTTACTAATACATTAAGGGGGGGTTGCAGATACTTGCTCCAACATAGGGAACTGGAAATACAGGCACGATTTCATCAGGGTAAATTGAAAACAGGCTGCAAATCTTCCTCTGACATTAAGACTCTGCAGTAGATTGGTACTGTGCTGCACGATGTGCTTATTCAGAATCCTGTAGGTAGGTCGGAGGTGGTGTAAGATGTCCTTTTACTTTAATAAACATTTAGGATCCTTGTTTAAGCACCTGAGGATTTAGGTTTGGGTTGTGGGTTTTTTTTAATATTTTGGAGAAAACTCTGCATTCCTGGCACATGACTGAGCTTGAAATAACGAGGACCCGAGAACTCTACTGATAGCCTCAGAGCAGTGAATGTTACTGTTCATCTAAGAATCTGCATTATGACACACAGTGATGCAGTGGATGCTCCATCCACATCGAGCTTTCTTTAGAAGTTTATGAGTTTCTTCACTGGAACACTGTGTCCTTAGGGAAAGAAGCACAAATAAATATATTTGCATAGTTAGCAGGTTTTGATTGTGCAAAAATTCTGTCCCGGTCTTATGTGAACAAAGGTGGAAAAATGGACTCCAGCAGCAGCATCGAAGACCACAAGACATTCCCTGCAAGGGTTTGTAAAGGTCGTGAAAGACTTTGTGCCCACAGAACAAGTTGTTCTTGCTGAAATATTGCTCTGTGTCTGGACTCAACTGACTGGTGAATAATTAAAAAAGAGAAGGAATTTGTCTGCTGTGATTATATGAGGGAAAAATCTCCCTCAAACTTTGATTTGTATGATGACAACTCTTGTGCAAGTATTCTACTTATTATCAAGATCCTGCAAGATGTTTCTCCAAAGCTTAAAAGTGATCACATATTTCAGATTGATCCTTTTGAATCAAAACAACAGGATGGTTCCAATACTTGATTTCTAACGGGAGTCTTGTTTTGCATTCAGGTGGCAATGAATCCCCTTCAGAAGCTCTCAGACAGCAACGGCTGAACTATTTGAGCAGCTTTGAGGTAGAAGTGCAAGTCTAGATCCTGATAGGCAAATACCAACCTCAACATTTTGAGGATTTCCTGCAAAAAAACCCTGATGTCTGAAGGGATTGGAGAGACTGAAGTGCTTTACTCTTGAGATTTTGCACTGCAGTTAATCTGCAGCATGGATGTATCTTCTCTGCTTTTGTGATGATGAGCATCGACGGGTGAGCCTTCTTTAGACAGAAAAAGTTCACTTCTGTACAATCAGTCTGTCACATTTTGAAGAGCACTAGCTTAATTTTTAAAACAAACATCTAGAAATAGAATGTAGGTTAGAAGAAATAGATACATGAGGTTAGAGGCAACCGCCTTTCCCCAGAAGTCTATCCTGAAAACTCAATATTCTTCTAATATTTAGTTCACTCTGACAGAGAAAGCTCCAGAGTAGTGTTCCGGTCAGGCTGTGGGAGGTATGTACCACACTATACGATTGATTCATTGATCAGTCCAGCGTGGCCCACAAACGGAGGGTGGAAATTCATGCTTCTGCAGCACAGCGTGGAATATGTGGTTTGTGAGATGGCTGGGGCCCTCTGCCAGGGAAGGGGTAAGGGTTAAGGTCAGTGCTAGAGGGCTAAATAAAATAATTCCTTCCTGAATCTGGTAAATGCTTAGAAGTAAAGCTCTGATTCCCATGAGTCAGTGTCACACGTGGAGTTTGAAAAGCATCATAGTTCCTCTGCCAGAGGAAAATAGTTCCAGGTAAGTGGCAATTATTGAAAATAAGGGTATAGGATGTGGTTTGGTTGTAAATCCTCGAAGCCTATGAAGAGAGGATGAGGTTTAACATTTATGTGGGTCTGTGTTAAATGTTTGATTTGCTGACAGTCAGGAAAAGGTTGGTGTTGCACCAGGCAGGGGTGAAGATGTTGTTCGTTGTTGGACTATGGGATTCAGAGTTGAGACAGGACTGGTACTTCCAGGGGACTGTGTTGTATCACCATTATGGTGATTGCTGCTCAAATCAGTTTTGTCATGGAAAGAATTTGGTTTAGAAAGAAAGTGCTGGCGAAACAACTAGTCTATATGGACCCTGTGTGAGTCGTGTGGATGGAAATGCCACTTCTCGTCCTGACTTTATGGACGATGCTTTAGGGTGCGGCAATGAATTGTCAGCTCCTTCTTCCTCTGAGCTTTTCCATGGGACTGGAATGCGCATGGGGAAAGGGGAGCCTCATCTTTGATATGATACCGATGAAGCAGTTGGGCGTGTCGGGTATAAATTTGGCTATTCAGTGTCCTGGTAACAGGATGCTTTCAGCATACAAAGACAGTAATTTCACTTGCTCTGTTTGTGACCTACTAATACTCAGTTATATGTTTGGCTGTAGTCATCTTGCGCAGAAAATGTTCAGCGCACATGGAAACACATCCCGGTTGAATTCAATAGCTATTTTATTACATGACGGTTCAGGCATCCAGCAATGGCTGCTAGAAATGTGTTTCCAGAGCTGCATCAGATATATTGCATAAAACAAACGCTTCTGCCACAGAAATGTTACCTTAGTACAAGTAAAAAGAAATGGTTAATGTGTGTATAGGTACTTATGGAAGGATATAGAAGGAAGGTGGCAGGTGGCTGTGGGAATTTGGTGCTAGATTACTGAGACAAATTAAGTTTTCAGTCACTTTAAAATGCTAAGGGATTTGGGAATGTCAAACAAAAGTACTCTGGCCCTTAAAATGATGTGATGCAGCTTATCGCCTGCCAGAAAAAGAACCAGTAAAGCACTTCTGAGTAGATGCTGACTGCTGGTGGGGGCTTTGGGAAAAATGCGGCTCTTCACTACTCAGCACTTATCTTTTTGCCTTTTGTGAGTAATTAAGTTGCAGGGGCCCTTTTAGTGATCTGAGCTATGCACAAGAGATTCAAAGCCCGAAATCCAATAGTGTATGCTCTCCTGTTTCTTGACTAATCCTATAAGATGCAGTGGGTTGAATGGATGATCCAATAAGAGAACATAATTGCAGTCAGCTCATTCTTCTACAGAAATTAATAATGAAAGCCCACTGAAATAAGGAGAAAGAAACTCATTTATGAAGAAATAATAAAATAAAATAGCTAAAGTGGAAAGTTGCCTATTGGAGAATCAGATCTTGAAAGCAGCTGTGTTAAGGATAAAGTATATCCACCGCGCTGCATGCACAAGGACTGCTGAGTGGCCTGGGAAGCTGGTCTCATGCTGCACATCATTCAGAAAATTTTGATGCAGAATTGTTTAGAAGTGGAAATACATTTGAGAGGCTTCCTCAATGGCCAAGGAAGTTTGTAAACCAAATTACTACCATATACACACAACTAGAAACTCTATATTTATAGAAGAAAAGGTAAACATAGAATTGCAGAAGCTGGTTATTGGGTTGGTTATTAAATTGTTTCTCTGTAGCTCTATCACACACAGTGAAGTGTTTCCCCTTTTGAGGGGAAAAGTTATACATGGAAGATATTTTGCAAGCTATGGAACTGACTGAATACATCTATGCCACTCTGGAAAAAATTGCAGACCAAAATTGTGCTTTTTCATGAAGTTTTCAACAACCCTTCCCCTTTCTCTGCAGTGAAAACATCTCTTCTCTTCCCCCCCCCCCCCTTCTCCCTCCCCAGCACTTTCTCCTTGCTCCAGGACTTACAACTCTTCCTGCCTTCTCCGGCTCATCTTCTCTCATATTCCCTCTCAGCCCCTCTGAATCCCTAATGCTGTTCTGAGCTGGCAGAGAAACCAAAAAGGGAAGTTAAATACAAACTGCAGGTCATCAGTGCAGCTTCTGTACCGTCTGCTTTGGCAGCAGCGTGCTGGTGCTCTGTAGCTGCTGGCAGTTTACCATACTGCAGCTTTGCGAGATAAATCAAGGACCATGGCTTATCAGCTGATTTTAAGAATTTAGGGATGAATTTCCCTGGAAGGAAGGTCAGCTAGTGTCGTGGGTGTGTCAAACCACCCTCAGGCATTAGGAACTTGGCAGCTTACTGGTAGCAAATTTAACTAGTGAAATTTTGTGTTTGTAGAACAGACTGGAAATTTTGCAGGGAAGTTTGCATCTGCAATCACATTTCTTTGTGGTGCATTGCAACTTGTATGTCCTTTCCACAACCCTGCAGCTGTCTGCTCCTGTGTCCTCTGTGCATCTGGACCAAGCGCTCTTGCAATCAAGTGGTAAGTAGCTTCCTTTTCTGAGTTGTGAGAAGATCTGGGCAAAACAGGAAAGCCTTCTCTTGTATGAAACTCAGTTTGGGCAACATCTTAAGTGAGGAATACTTAAGATCATCTCACCTAACTCTTGCTTGAAATCAATCCGACAAGCCTGCCACAGTTACAGTCACCTGTGACAGAGGAACAGCCTCCACCAGCTTTGGAGGTGTCACTGAAATTTTGCTGATTTCTTATTTTGGGCTTCAAGGCCCCTTGGACCAAGTTTGTCACTGGTTTTGAACAGTGTCCAGCACACAGGAGCTTTGATTTGAATGTAACAATAAGGTCGCTGACTGTTCATAGGCAGACTGATAACCTGGGCAGGCACATGATGGTGCATTTGCTGGGCCTGATGACAGTCCTACCTTTGAGGCAAGAGCTCTGCCTTAGGACTCTGCTCACCAACCAGCTGGATGAAAACCAAGAAATTGAAAGAAAGGAGTCCCTTGGGGCTGTTGGCCTTAGTTGCCTTGTCATCTGTATGATATAGTCTTATCCACAACAGCTTCAGATGAGGTACAGTTTAGCGTGACCATATTCTGTGTGATAAGAGTCAAGTATAGGACTCCAGTCCTATAAGAAACAATTAGTTTATAATGTTAGTTTATAATGTCGAGTAACAAGTTTAGAATGTTTTGACTCCTGATATTATGCATATTTCGATTCTTGAGTATCCTGATGACTTATTTTGCTGTTCATTGCCTGAAAATCCACTCTTCAGAAGTAGATCACTGTGACAAGAAGCAACAAATTTGGTATTTCAGGAGGTGTGTAGCTATGGGTGCTTCTTATGGGAGGTTTCTACTGAGCCCAGATTTGTTACTTGCCACCAGCATGAAGCAATTTCTCATCTGGCTTTTGGTTTTGCTAGTGTTTTTGGATACCATGGTCTAAACTCATTTGTTCTCTAGCTCCAGGAAAGTCAGTGGAGGTTCAGTTGAGATTAGTTAGGAGCAGTATTTAGGCTTCAGCAGTCAGAATCAGGGTACTTTGCTATGGGTTGTGGTGCCCCTGGGGCTCATTCTTTACTTGCCAGAACAGCCTGTATCCAGGTTTTGTCCAACCCTTAAGTATGGGACTGGAGGGAAGCAGGCTGGCCAGTGGTGTGAGTGCTCAGCTCTGTAGGAGCTGATCAGGTCTTAAGCATCGCCTTGCTTTCTATAGGTCATCATACACCTTGTCATTATCACCATTTGTGCTGGATTTGAACCAACACTGTTACACCGAAGGGCTTTTCTGTCATGGCCAGATTCTGCTCTTGCCTTTTACTGAAGGAACGGGGAGGTCTTTGGCCTCTGACAGCTATTGTTCCCACAGACATTGGCACCCATCTTGTAGTGATGTCCTTCTGGGATTTACTGCAAGTCTTTCTAATTGTATGGTTTGGTTTTTTTTTTAGTTGCAGAACGATTAAATTTGTGTGTGTGAAGGGCGATGCTGAGCTTAGCTGTCTATTGCATCTGATCTCGAGCAGCAAAGGCAGAGCAGCTACGAGCCCCTTTGGCACAACATTAGTTACTGATACCAAGACCCCTGGGTAGAGAGAGCACATTCCCATTTCTGTATGTACCTCCAAGGGCTGGGCAC
Organism: Syrrhaptes paradoxus; assembly: GCA_013400615.1. Taxonomy (NCBI): domain Eukaryota; kingdom Metazoa; phylum Chordata; class Aves; order Pterocliformes; family Pteroclidae; genus Syrrhaptes; species Syrrhaptes paradoxus. The sequence goes on along the minus strand of VZTO01028115.1, from coordinate 48,759 downwards.
TCTCTAGTTCCTAATAGATGTGTTTTCCTTCTTAGTTTATGTGAAGATCTATAGCATGAATCACAACAGAGTCCTGGTGCCTGTGTTATACTCCTACTCCGTACACCTACAGCTATCTCAAGACAAACCAGCTCACAAATTACAGCTTCTCTCTGCTGCTTTGTGACACTGATACTGGTATTAGAATGCTAACTTATTAGCAGAGTGTTCGTTCTAATCCAGTAACAGCAACAGCACTAATAAGCGGACTGCCTGAGGTCTGATTGAAAGCAGTCAAATCTCTACTGATTTCAGGGAGGGCAGGAGTAGGTTCAAGGTTGATAAGACATTAATTTCCTGGATAAAATTAACCATGAAAGATTTTCTTTCTTTCAATTAAACAATGGGGCTTATGACAGGGATTGTTGAATTATGCTATTTTTTGTGTCTGTATTGTCACTTCTCTTGATGTTTCCCCAATGACATCCCATCTGGGGGAAAACATGCGCAGCCCAGCATCACTGTCTTCCTGTGTGGTAAGGGAAAACAGACATATTGTGTCATCCAAAATAGCATTGCCCGACAGCCTCTAAAAATATACATCACACATTGCTAGCTATTTTAAATAGCTGGCTGAAGGAAGAAAGCATCTCCAACACCTCTCAGTTACGAAGTATTGACATATTAACATTTTACATAAAAGAAACAGCTCCTCATTAGCAGAAACTTATAATGAAGTTGCTAAGCATTTCTAGCCATTTTGAACAGTAGAAGAGAAAGATGCATTAGACTGCTTAGATCCTCTGAGGATACAGGTTTGGGAAATGCCCACAGAGAAATTGAGTGAATCGATACAGTGGGTACTCACTCCATCCCCCATGAGAACCCTCTGCCACAGAATAAAGTCACAGTATTTCAGAATAGCTATTTCCCTTTAGAAGGAAAGGCATAATGGTTTGAAAAAATGTTATATTTAATCTAGAGTATACTGCACACAGATAATTATCCTGGAGTAGTCATCCGTCTGCCACTCAGTTTCACCAGTTAGCCATGCCCTGGTAGGATCATAACGTGCAATAAGATGCAGTCCACTTTAATTGGGACAGATCTGTTGAGACAATGCTATCAGTGTGTACGTTCCACAAGGAAGAACTGGCAGACTGTGGAGAAAGAAGTGTGGATACATTTTAAGCTCCTGAAAGATAATTGTGGCTTGGGGGATTTCTCAATAGAAAGTTGCTTCAGTTTTGTTCCTTTTGTTATCCTTGCATGAAGAGTTGCGGGGCTCCAAGTGTTAATGGATGTAAGGTGTTTTAGAAATTGAAGCAGTTGTCCAAGTGCTCCTGCTCTTATTGTTACAGTGGCAACTCCAGAGTGAATGGAGTAAACTCTTGCTATGCTGTAGCTGGTAAATAGAATAAAATGCAGACCTGTCGCCTTTCCAAGTGCTGGAGTTAGGGGTTAGTCATCCTCTGCCCTCAGGTTTCCACTATAATTTTTTTTGTTGTCATGCTTCAGAAGTGATGGACTTTACAGGGCAGAATACTTCAATGGTCTGCCAAAAATAGATATGTGCAGGTGTGGCAGAGTATTTGGGTTATGAACTATTTGTGGATAATGGATTAGTCTTTCCCTTAAAAATCAATTTGTGCAGCATCCAGGAGGGGAAAAAAGAAAAAGTGTGTGGATACCTTCTAATTATTTTGCCATTCTCCAAAGAAAGTGCTTTTGGCAAGATATCAACAGGAATTAATGAACATTAATAAAACTTGAAAGCAGCAGCGAAAAGTGTTTGAGTCAGAGGTGGTAAGTACTCATCGGCTGCCATCCTAATTGGCGTGTGCTCTCCAAGCACGGGGGGCTGTGCAGAGAGGAGAGCCCACCTCCATGGAAAGCTGTGGGGGGTGGCCCTGACAGCGAGATGAAAAGCTCACCTTTCACAAGATGCTGTGTAGTGCTGATGGAAAAATACTTCTGTTAGCTGAGCAGCAGGCGTGGGGCTGGAAAGAAGCTCAAAAATCATGTCTGGGAATGTGGCTGATGGGCGGCACAGTGAAAGACCCTGCCACTCCACTCTCTGGGGAGGAGTAACAGAAAAGAAAGCAGAAGATGGATAGCCTGGGGAGGACAGCTCCAGCTAAGGTAGGAAGTTGCTGTCCTCTGGTATCATGCAGTCACGAGCAGAGTCCAGGATCTCCTGTGTTGGTTGTTGGTCAAGCTCTAGAGCGCTGAAGGACCTTGTCAGCAGGGCTGGAGGTGGTCAGTCAAGGTGAGGACTAGATTTCAGAGGGGTAGCTGAGGTGGTGGATGTGCTCTTCCCCTCTTATGGACAGAGGACATGGTGTTCCAGCTGATGGGCAAACCCTGTGATGGATCAAGACAGGCAGTGATCCGGGCTGTGGAACGGATGTAAACCAATGTTTGAATATTTGCAATTGTGCAGCCACTGAACTGTGGCTCATCTGATTCTGTGCGCCTTTGCAGGGCTCTCACAGAGACCTCCACGTGGCAGGTCCTGTTGCCCTTGCAGCTCGGAAGAGCAGACATCATGGGGCTGGGAGGGAGGCCCACTGGATGCAGTCAAGAATGAAAACTGGACCAAATTGCAGCAAGAGAAGAGATGATAGCTGCAATACCTTCGTGCTGCTGTTATCCTGCTCAGCTGGTCACTTTTATTTCTTCCTAGTGATCCATATTTTTTTCAGTCTGTAGCTGAGACAAATACTTCACTTACTGGCTCCTCTCTGGGAGGAGAATCTCTTGTTTTCCACACTCAGGAATGGGATTCTTTGTTTAGCCCATCAGTGTCAGTGAGTGTTAACAACTCTTGCAATGTGTCTGGTCCCAGGGGTGCTGCGCAGGGTGAGGAGAGCCCCGGGGAGACTGGCAGGGACAGTCAGGGCTGGGGGAGCCCTTGGGACCTGGCGGTTAGTGTGGATGGCCTCCAAGGAGCTGGGAAGACTTCAGTGGCTGTTGTGCATGTGGCTAGGGTACAGCATATAGGAAAAACAGGCTCTTCCTTTGCTGATGACGACCTTTGAGGGGAGGCTGTGGATAACAGAGAATGTGGGCTTCCCTCCAGTAAGCAAGTGCAAACCTTTTAGCGGGAGCTGCTGGGTCCACTGATTCATCACTGGTGAATTTGCTATGGGAAATAAACGCTGTTGCTGCGTAGGACTCGGTAAATAGGATCAATAGTGTTCAGACTACTGCATGCCGTAAGCTACATTTTAGTGGGAAGCCTTCCTGGGGAACACCTTTTCCTGGAGTTCTGCCAGTTTGCTGCTCAGGCACAGGAAGGTAATTATTTTCCTAATCAACTTCAGCAGTGCAGCAGATGAGTAATGAAAGATTGTTAATAAAATGATAAAATATGTCATTAACGATAATGTTGATAGTCCTGGATATGGCTTGGAAAGGAAAATGAACCCAAACCTACGGTTAGTGAGATAGAGCTGTAAAAGAAGAGTCAGTAGATGGGGGGTGAGGAAGGAGACAGAAGACAAGAAGATGGAAGCCTGGGTGCAGTGCTGGAAGTAAGATTTGTGAAAAGAGGCAGGACATGTATGGAGAAGATAAGAAAGGGGCCTAGAAAGGATAAACCAAGAGTTTCTGATTTTTCCATAGTTTTCCTGCACGGAGCATCAGAACTGCTCTGAGGCATGGATGTGCCCAGGCACCTTTTCCCTTTGGACCTCAGCTAACATTTTGGATTTAAGCAAGATGCTATATAAAAATGTTTTTAGCAGATGATTGGATGTCTTTTTCACAGGTGCGTCAGGGTAGACACACAGAAATATTTTGTTAACTTGCAACAAATAGAAAAAAAGTTGTTGAAAGGGGGCACGCCAGGAGATAACCCTTCCTCATTAAAACTTAGGTACAAATCATACTGCCCTTGAAGTTGTTCTTGTTACCTTCAGCCTCCGTCTCCAGTGACTATGAAGAAAAATATCAGCTCAGCAGTGTTAGCCGCAGTACAAAGGAAAGCCTTCCTGTAGGAAATCTAAGGATTCCTCCATCCTTTCATGTGTGACGCAAAACAACTGGAACACTGTAACACCACAGAACCCATTCTTTGGAGGTCCTGTTACAGGTTAAAAAAATACATGCATGCACACCAGCCTAAGGAAAGGAGGATGACAATATTTCTTCTTTTTTTTTTTTTTAATACTTGTGTATGAACTAAAGTCAGGTAGGATAAAGGTCAGCACTTTGGGGAAAACCTTAAGCAGCAGCATGTAAGAACTTTCGTGCTGAATCAGACCAGTGCTTCATCTTGTTCTGACATCTTGTCTTTGTGGATGGCGACATTGCCTCAGTGGGCAGGTGATTCATGTGGGATAACTGGCGCATAGACAAAATTCCTTCCTAATCTTGTCAAATAGGGGCTGGGATTTGCTGTGCTGCATGAAAAGCTGCACTCCTGTATGACTAGATTTTTAAATAGTCGTAGGTTCTGAACAGTGGGGTTACAAATAGTGGGTGGGTCTCTTTTCAAACCCTTGTCTTGGCATGTGATTTGTTCTGACTGATCACCATAAATTCTGCAGAACACCTTGTAATCTGACAGGGCAAGAATCTCCTTGTAAGGGTCATCTTATTCTGGTTTCACTCGGTGTATTTTTATTTTGTTTGAATTTCCATCGCTCACAGCTGTTTAAAACACTTCTCCCGTTGCTAGGAGAGCAGAAACAACAATGGAGAAAATGATCAGCATCCTGCTTCCAATGTTACGAGTTAAAATAATCACAAAGAACATGTTTCATGCATCCTTTTGCATAAAATGCTTTTAGTGTATATTTTCATCACCCCTGAAGGCCTCTTCCACCTTTGCAACCGTGGTATATCTGCAAGTCTTCCTCTTAGCACTAGTCACAACAGCTGGCAGGGGTGATTGGAAGCTATGGGTATTCTGTTAGCTCTTCACTGGTTTGTTAACAAATCCTTTCAATAAATCTCTTATTTCATCTGTGCCTCTGTTTGTCCTTTCGTGTCCACCTTCTCTGTTCATCTGCTTTGGGACAGGGACTGTCTGTTTATTTTATTCCTACAAAGCCTCAGCACAGAGGTCTTCAGTTTCAGCTGGGATCTCTGGCTGCTACTCGTCATACCAATTTTCAGCACTTAATCTCACCAATTTATGCTTTGCAGAAGCAAAGCTGGTGTCCAGGCCGGCTTCTACAACAATAAAAATTGAACTTCAAGTTTAAAAGAACTAAATCTGGTGTTTTAAGAGAGGAGAGAAAATCTAGTTTCCATCAGTCTCGAATTTCTCTTGTAATTCCTGTTAATGCATGTATCTTTGAGCTCCTGAAGCTGTGGAAATGTTTTTCATTCAGCTACTCATTCGCTGGAAATCTGCCTTCTCTTACGTGTTCCAGGTCGCCAGCAGCCTCTTTAAAAGGTGAGGGGCGAAGAGCAGAAGCAGCCGTGTGTGGTGATAACATTGCCGATGGACACGCCGGTACCTTTGCACAGTACACCCAGGAAAGCCAGGCTGTGGCTGCCGCTGGGTCAGCTCCTGAAAGAAGCAGGATGACAGATGCCATCGTGACTAGTCTGTGAATGCTCACAGACACACACTGGTGAATTCAGTTCCAATTCTTTAACTGATTTGCAAAAATTGTCGATAAAATTATGTTCTTCTGTACACTTATCCCTAGCTGCTTTGCAGGGAATCTCAAAGGCTTTCTAGCTTTGCCCATGAAAGAGAGAAAATACACCAGTATGTTCTTTCTTCCTTCTCCAGCAGTGAAGCCAACCCTTCTCTTGTTCCGAGTGCCACCTCCACGGCTTCCCTGCTGGCCCTGGACATCACAACTGGCTTTCCACAGCAAAGAGTAAGAAGATGGAAGCAATGCTAAAAAGAAGGCATTAGTTCATAGCATGACTGCAAGAGAGTTGCACTAGAGGTAATTTTGGCCCAGTAGAGCTGCTTCTGACATTTAAAATAAAAAGTAAAAAGAAAATGTAGGAACAAGTCAGACAAGTTAACAATTTTCTGCAGTGAAATACTAAAGAAACTTATTAATAAGATTGGAATTCATCAGTTACATTAAGATGTCCTCTCTGTTAAACATTATGCAGAGCAATCACGAGTCTTAGCTTTGCATCAGCGGGTACCGAGCTTATGATTTTCCTCTGTTTCTTGCTTAGAGGATATGTGTAAGAGGGGTTTTCTGTTGTGATGGTGAAAAACATTTCCACAGCATTTTACTTTCACAGAGTATAATGAGCGAGTATATCTCACTATAAAGAGCAGGCTTACCAGTGTCTTTAAATGGTGAAGATAATAAGATATTTAAGGGCTCTGAAGGTACTTTTATTGGTAAATTCCCATTTGGTACAGTACCTCCTTATATGTATGCTCAAAAATAATAAAAATCACCATCTGTAGGATACAGGGAATATCGGATATTAATTATCTTCTATGATATCAGGGCTGTAAGTGTTGCCAGGAACCATGGTACCTTGTAAAGAAGCACCTCTGACCCTGATGGTAGAGACTTTTCATTACTGGAACACTGAGATAGTCTCCTGCTGTGTGTGATGCTTCAGCACAAAAGGAGCTGGGTGTTTTCAAGCAAACCATTATTTCTAACAAAAGATGCTTTTTCTCTCTCAGCCGGTTATTGAGAGAAAGTGACGGACGCTTACTGTTAAACAAGCTTCAGAGTTTTCCGTTCCAAGGAAAATAGCATGAGGCTGGTGCAATCAATCCCTGTTTGACGGAGTGATAGAAATGCACGTGCTACGCAGTAGCTAAAATTCTGCCAAGAAGCAGCCAGAACAGCAAATGACCAAGCACATTTTGGCAACGGCGTGGCCCAAGTGTTGCATGGAGCATAATCGTTACACTTTCTTAACTCATGGGTGAACAAAATGCAGTTAAATATTTCTAAGTAAAATGTCATGTTTTATTCAGAAAAAAAAGGCTACAATGGACCGATTATTCTCAGCTTGGTGACATTTTCTTATTCTCTACTTTGCCTTGGTGGGGGTCGAGGGGCCACAGGAAAAATATTATAGGCTGCCAAAAAAACAGAAGAGGCTGGTAAGAGAATAACGAGACCTGACTGAAGGACTCTTGATTCCAAGTGGTGTTGTATTAGCATATCCTTGCCAAATCGTCACCAAAGTGTGTTAGATGGAGTCTGCTGTGATTCCTCCCTGGAACTGGGAGGAATTCTTTCCAGGAAGGAAAACTTTCTTGAATAATGCGATGCCACTTTAAAATGGTATCTCTCTGTCTAGATGCTGTGATCTGTCTTGTTTCCAGTTTTCCTCTCTCTTCAAATAGCTAGCTTACATTTTAACTGTCTTTTATAGTCACCCACATTAAATAACAAACAATTTTTAAACAGCTTCCACAGCAATATGTCACCTCTGGTATCCAGGCCTGCATTTACACTTCCATCTCATGTTGAACGACTGTGGCAACTCACTTGTGTTCATCAATTTGTGCCTATGTCATCAGGACCTACCACGAAAAGATAGGAAACCATTCCTGGTGAGGCTAAATTTCTGGTTTTGCTGAAGCTGTAGAAGCCGGGAGGTTTGACCGTGTGTTTGCATCCTCCTCCTGTGACAGCTGCGATGTGCACAGGGCGCGGGTGCAAGGTGGGAGAGATCTTTCTGTGTCAGGACTGAGAGGCTGATGGAGTGATGCTCTGGTCTCCCGCAGGTGTTCCGATGCCACCCGCAGGAGGACGCCGGTATTTCCGCAGGTCTGTCATTGCCAGCAGCTCCCTGCCCCAGTAAAGGGTGCTTCAGCAACGCCAGCGGGAGAGCAGCAGGCATATGGCAGGCAGAGGAGATGTCAGGGAGTGGAGCTGCGTGGGCACAGAACCAAAGTGTGACTTTCAAGGCCCTTCCTGTATCCGTGCCTCAGAAGTATGGTTTGCGTGCTGGAGCGTAAGACAGGGAACAGAAATCTCACACTCGGTGTTCATGCGGGCTCAGCCAAGCACAGATGGAGGTGTGATCCTGCTCCTTCCTCTCGCAGTCCCCCACTGTCGGTTACCCAAGCTGGTAGGCTCCACTCCACAGCCACACCACAAACACATTTGGCACAAATCACACCAAAGCCACAGACGTGTGTGGTCTCCTGCGTTCCCGCAGGACTTCCTGCATTCTTTGCTGTTTTCTAGCGCCGAGCCGAACACCAGACATCCTGGGGTGCGGAGCGGCTGTGTCCCAGCCGACGTGCTGTCACAGGTCCCAGCCGTGGCACAGCATGCCGAGCCAAGGAGTTATTCTGGGAGAGCGCAAGACTGCCCTTGTACCGACACATGGGTTTCCCCCAGAGAATGTGTTCACCAATGTGTTCAGCACAATGTGGTTCTGCTGTTATTATGCTAAAAAATCAGTGAGATCCAAGTAAAGCTAAGGGAAACCTTGGCTTTCTGGAGAACTCGGTGAGGTCTGTGGTTAGGCTGTCGTACACTGGGTGCATAAGGGGAAAAAAAAATCACAGCTTTACTTCTACAAAAATAGTAACAGAGAAGAGGTAAGCAGAAAAGACAATTGTACTGTTTGTGACAGCAAATTATATTTAGATGAGTTTTCTGTAAATCTCACTGTACTATAAAAGTAAATTAAGTTTATTTCTGTGGATGCATATATAGAATGACTGATCTTTGACTTTAATGCTGTGAAGAAATTAGCAACCAGCAGTATTTTTCCCTAATATGCTCAGTAAAATGCTTTTTATTTGCACCTTATCTGCACTGTGAAAAAAAAGTCAGGTTTGCAGCCTGTATTTCTAACATGTGCAGCCGTATGATGGAAAAGTCTCTAATTAGAGAGTCAGGGTTTTCTGGCAGGAGATTTCAGCTACGCCCCAAGTAGTGGCTGTTATTCTTTTTGATTTGGAAGGTTTGTGACGAGTGCTCCTGGTTTGGGCTAACAAATGGTGTTTGGCTGCCTGCTCTCTCACAGCTCAGGAGCCGTAGTCCAGGATCTGCCAGCTCAGCAAACACCTGCCATCAAATCCACAGCCTAAGACTGATCTGTTTCTGGCTTGTGCTCCTGTCTTTGCCTGGAAAATGTGCATTGCTGGAGAAACCTTCCTTTCAGACTGTTTTGTGTGTATATCTTTGTGTCCATTTGGGGAGGACGGGAGGCAGCTGCCACCTCTCTCTCTGTGCGTGTGCTCCAGGAGCTGTGTCACTGTCACATCGGTGTGCCTCGGAGGGTTTTGTGAATTTATCTTCACCAGATATTCTTGTGAGGTGGGGAAGGGAAACTCAAGTGTACAGACAGGGAGCTGTGGCACAGAGACGCTGTATCCCACGAGTGTTTAGGCACGTGTGTAACTGACGAGCACAAACACATCATGTGAGGATTCCTGGGAAGCCAGCCGGACTTTGCACCAGAACACGCTTCGGCATCACCGCAGCTGGTCCAGAACCGAGGGACTGCCATGGGTGGGCAAAGCTGGACAGCGAATCCCGATAGCCCAAGTGAATCCCGACATCACGAGTGAATCCTGACAGCCTGAGTTAATCCTGATACCCCAGGTGAATCCCAGCATCCCGAGTGAATCCCGACAGCCCAAATGAATCCTGACATCCTGAGTGAATCCCGATATCCCAGGTGAATCCCGACATCCCGAGTGAATCCCGATACCCCAAGTGAATCCTGACATCCCAAGTGAATCCCAATATCCTAGGTGAATCCTGATATTCCGAGTGAATCCTGATATCCCAAGTGAATGCCGACATCCAGAGTGAATCCCAGTATCCCAGGTGAATCCTGATATCCTGAGTGAATCCTGATAGCCCAAGTGAATCCCGACATCACGAGTGAATCCTGACAGCCTGAGTTAATCCTGATACCCCAGGTGAATCCCAGCATCCCGAGTGAATCCCGACAGCCCAAATGAATCCTGACATCCTGAGTGAATCCCGATATCCCACGTCCTCGCGCTGTGTTTTAACTGCAAGAACCCCTCTCTGTTTAGCTGGGCCGCCCTGTCCCTTCTCCCTGAGGACACCCACAGCGGAACCCCCCCTGCGGCCGCGGCACGCGGGGAACGCCGCCGGCCGGGAGCGGGGCGGGGAGGCTCTGTCCCCACCGCAGTCCCCAGGGGGCGCTGCCGCGGGCTCGGCGGGGCCGGGGCGGCTCCGGGCGGGGCGGGGTGGGGCGGGAGGAGAGCCCGGCGCGTCAAGGCGCGCCCGCCCCCTATCCTCGTCCCCTCCCCTCGGCGGTGCTGGTGGAGCCGCCGGGCTCCCGCGCTCCTCCTCACATGGGGCTCGCCCCGGCGGAGGGATAGAGCTCGTGCCCTCCCGCCAGCCGCTGACAGGGACGCGGTGCGGGCGAAGGGGGCTCCCCGCCGCCGGCAGCCAGGTAGGGCCGGGCGGCGCCCCTGAGGGGAACTTGGGCGGCGGCGGGGCAGGTGCGGCGGGACGGGCGCGCGGGGCGGTGGTGTCGCGAGGCGTCCCCCGTGCGCCCCGGCAGTTTGT
>VZTO01028115.1:0-38278 GCA_013400615.1 Syrrhaptes paradoxus | reverse complement strand
GGCGCGGGCTCCTCGCAGCCCGTCCTCCCTCCGTCAGCGCCGCCGCCCCGCCGGCTCTTCCCGCGGCGGTCTGTGCGGTGGCGGGCACCGCCGCTCGCTGGCGGGGGCATCGCCGGTGGCCGGCAGTGCCCCGGGGCCGCGGCTGTGCCCCGGGAAGGGGATGCGGGTCCTGAGGGAGCCGGGGATGTCCCGCCGCCCGTCCTGCCCGCTGTCGCAGAGGTTGCAGGAGAGGAGGTCCGTTATTTGTGAAATTGGTTTTGGGCAGTTTAGTTTATTTATTTTTATTTTTTTTTGTGCGTACACTACCAAAGGCAGGGTGGTTTCTGTGGTTCGCAGGCTGAACGCAGAACGCGACGCTTTCGTAGCGCAAAATAAAGCTGCTCGCTGAAAGGGAGAAGGGCGGGTGTGGATCTTGCAGCTTTTGATCGGCGGGGGCTCCCCCGTGGGGGACAGCGGGGAGCGTTTCCTGAGGAAGACCTGTAAAAGGGTCCGAGGTTTGTTACACAACTGGCTGTGGGTGTGCAGGACCGGCTCAGGCTGGTAACTTTGCACTTGCGGCTTGTTTTCACCACTCCAGCTGAAGTACTTTAAAGTCAGATTAGTTTCCGCGCTCTGCTTTGAGGAGTCAGCCCTCTCCCCTGGAGATGTCCAAGGGGGAAGGACTGTTGTACCTGCCTTAAAGAAGAGTAAACCTGCGGGTTAATCAGAGAAATGGGTGACACCTGTTCGAGATAGCGACTGAGGTTCAGAAATGCTCCGTGGGTTTTGGTGGCAGTGCCAGGTGAAGTCAGCTATTTTCGGGTTTTATTCCTTATTGCTTGTGTTGTAGCTGAGCCTCCAAAGCCCTAGTCGAGGACCAGGGACCCAGCTGTTAGAGAAGACTGTACAGGCATGTGTGTAACCGTAGTGTCGCCACTAAAGAACGTGCTTCTGGTGTGACTGGAGAAGTGTGACAGAAAACAGCATTGCTCCTAAAAAAAGCTTTCAGGTTGCAGTCTCCCCGTATGTGAGCTGACTGTTCAGTTATTGCTGTTCCATTTTTTCTCTGTTGCTAAAATACGTGACAGTAAGCAGGTTATGGATTCTGGAGAGTTGTTTGTGGAACTTTTCTTCTTGCTGCAGAGGTTGCCATAAAGATGCTGGTTTTAAAGTGTGAAAGTAAGTAAAATAAGACGGAAACTTTCTTGCATTTCCAGTAGTAGCGACATAGAGGACATGGAGGGAGCAGAACAAATAAAACCCAGTGCTTTTTCTTTGTCCTGGGGCTACTTTCAGACAAGAAAACTCCTTAGGGCTGGCATTTCTCAGGTTTGTTCTTGGGTCCTTGGAATTTCAGGTGGCAAAAGTCAAGCCCTTCAGATGAGGAAAAAGGCACTGCATTGTGGTCCGTGGAGTTCAAATGCACGATACTGGAAAGTTTAAAATAGCCTTAAACTAATCTGTAGTGGGGCAGGTGTCGTTGCTGTGTTTGGGGCAATGGGGTTTGGATATAAAAGAACAGGTAGTGTTTCTGAACTAGGGCGTACCAGCGTGACTCCATTAGCTTTGGTACTTCGGTACTGGTGTTCCCAGAGACCACCATCCGGTACAAATGCATACATATGAAATCGGTGTCTCTAGATAGATGTGTTGGTATTGCTAACCTCACAGCCACTTTGGAGGCTTGGATACTTAATGTCCTTACACAAAAGTCTATGGAAAAACCCAGGCATGTAGCTACAGCTCTGAAGAACGTGGTCAGTTCCATCTTCTAATCTTTGGGGAGAGATTTTTCTAAAATAGGATGCTTAAACATACCCCTATATAAAAAAACTGAAGTGAGGTGAATTATGATGAACTAATTTTACTTGCAAGATTGGATGTTTGTACTTGGACAGAAAAACTATCTTCTTAGCAGCGTGCCAAAGCTTGGAGCTCTCCATACACAAAGAAGCTAAAGGAGCATGCATTGTGGTGTTATGTGTCCAGTGCTGTTTCACAGGAGATATTTATGTGGCAGCTGTCACTGATCTGTCACAGTTGCTGATTTGTCTTCACAGACGCGGGATAGGAAAGTACCATGGATGTAGAGAGACTAAGTGCTTTGCCGAGTCACTCGGCAAGTCTGAAAGAGCAAGAAGTTGAAGCCAGGTGGAAGAAGCTCTAGACTGACAATCCTACCTGGGTTGTTTGCCTTGTTTGCTATAGATTATGTTTGAATTATGCTATAAAATAAAGGTATTTCTAGTTATTGCATCTAATGGTTGGCTGATAGTGTTCAAAGTTTAAAGAAGTGTTTCTCTATGATATAGCTTTCTATGTCTTTCCATGCACATGGTATTTGGTAGGCATTGGTATTTTATGGTGCTGTCATAGCTTCTCTTTTCTTAGGTTTGTTATTTTAGTGTTTTAAAATCATCTAGTAGACTCCCTGAAAGAACAACGCTCTGTTAAGGGATTGTGAGATAGCTGGCAGTCAGCATTATGGGGCCCGATGCAACCATTTGTCAGCAACACTTCACGTAAACATCCAAACTAAAATTTAGTATCCTCTGCTGTTGTGTACTTCATTGCAAAGGTGACTTTAAGCAAGCAGGAAGATCTAACTTGAGGACAGAGAATACATGCCTACAAAGAGCTGTGCTGAGGTTTCTGTGGAAATGGTAACTGGGGTTTTAGCATTTGTGACTCAAAGTAGTTTATTTTTGCTCTTAAAAAACTCCAACATGCACTTTTAAAGAGTGGCTGAATAGTTTTTTGCAAGACGTCTGACACTAAAACCTCTGCACAGGAAGGTGTGCTGCTCTGGGGAGCTCTGCTGTTGTCTGCACTTGGAACTGAAGTGTCCTTTGCTGGTTGGGTTGCCTGCACCATGGACATTAGCTATTGGCAGCAAGAGGCATTTATCCTCTATAGACCCAGGTTTGAGTAGCTGAAGACCCGTGTATTGTCTCCTACTGATTAGCCAATTTTAGTTCCTGCCTTGACTTCAAATGAACAAAAAGATGTGTTAATTTGCTTTTGCTTGCCCTTTTTGTGCTGCAAACCTTAGGCAGCTGTGAAGCTGCCTGGTTTGGGAACATGTTTTTCTGCAAGGTGGTGTGCCTGTCCTTAAACAGCCCCGACTCTCAAAGAAAGGTAAGCTTGAAGATGGTGGTTTGTGCCCTAGAAAAAGCTACACGGAGATGAGGGGAGCTATGTGCATGCTTAAAACCAGCACATGCCCGTGTGTTTTGGTGAACAAGATTGAGTGCTCTGCTGAATCACAGCTGTGCGGAGTTTGCAGGGAGAGCATTCCTGCACAGGCGCTCAGAGGAATGCTCTCCCTGCAAACTCCGCACAGCTGTGCTCAGGGGGGTATCCCAGTGCTGGAGACCATCCCAACTGCAAACGAGAGTTAGGAGAGGGAGCATGCGTGCTATTAGATAAGAACAGAAATAATTCAGGCTTGGGTGGGGAAGCCTTAGCCGGCGCCTCTTCCCTCTTCTCCAATACTCAAACACCGGGTGAATGGCCCAGTTCCTGCTGTTTCCGTTAGAAAATGATTTCACCAAGGGCGCATCCCAGTAAAACTGCCCTGGGAGCTCCCCCAGGGGACTTGCCCGACAGTGACATTTTTTGTAGCAGCCGGTGGTGCCGAGCGGTCCCGGGACCGAGCCCGAGCAGGGCCGCCAGGGGGCGCCAGAAGAGCGGTGGAGCCCCTGCAGGCCCGGGGATGCCGCGGGTTCGCGGAGCGGGAGCGGTGATCCCCAGGGACCGGCCCGTTGCTCGCGGGGAGGGGGCGGGCGCAGACCCTCTGCGCTGGGAGCGGGCCGTGGGGTGAGGGATGTGGTGCCCTGGCAGAGCCCTTCGGCAGCAGGGTCCTTCGTGGAACAGCATTTTGTGTCTAGGGCAGTGGCTCCTGGCTGTAGCGGCCTGTGTGGCTTTGATTCCTCATTGATTTTTCAATAGATGTGCGATTGACACAGCGGGAGTAGCTACAGCATTTAATTTGCTAATGAGTGTCATTCATGCATCAACAGAGTCTGTAAAGCGGCTGTTAGGGAGTGTTGGCATAGTAGGATGAGATTCCCTTTAGCTGAACAGCATTCAAATGGAAAGCAAAGATACCCGAGGCAAGAAAAGTTTTCTTGGTGCAAAGGATTGTGAGCTGCGGAACTGCTCTGGCGTGATACCTGTGCAGTCGATTCATGCTCTCCTAGTTACTGCCTGCTGTAGTTTCTTCCGATGAATCGTTTCCTGTGACCTGGTCACTAAAGGTGACATGGATTGTCAGTAGTTGGGCAGCAAGACAGATGTTCACTGTTCATCTGCAGAGGGCAAGACACCCTTCTCACAGGTGGCCAAAGCCAGTCGTTCTGCGGTGGGGTGCAGCTTGGACATGGGTGGTATTTGGAGTTAATGCCTTTTTTGATTGTTTGCTTAAGGGAGTTTCTCCTCTCACATTATGCTGTCCAGATTGTTGTCTTCAGTAATGCTTGTCACTGTGGCTCAGCATGATGTGAAGGATTAGGATTGTTCACATGTTAGTTGCTACATGGAAGGATTCTGTCAAAAAGCAAATGGGTATTCTAATACATGCAGAATTGGCTTGTTGAATTAAAAAACATCTTGTGAAATATCTGCAGTAAGAGAACATCTGTATGGTTATGCAAGGGCTGTGAGTGACTGGCACTTTGATGTTGATGCCAGTGAAATCCTCGGCAATGTGGACATGTGAATAGTCCACTGCTGACAGTGTGATAAGTCATGCAGACAGATGTCTCTTATTTGGTTTTATGCTAATTGCTGCTGCTGTCACCATTGCATTTGTGAGTTGATGGAGTTGCACATCATGTGTGTATTCCTTGTGCAAATGGTGCCTTGGTACATTGTGTGTTGGTAACAGATATAAGCAGATGCTTTTACTGTGAAAGCTTTACGGGATCATTAAGGTTCACTGAGACTGAAAATGACTCTGGGATCTTGCTGGACACTTGGCCAGATAGGCTCAGCTTTGCATAGTGATCAAAGAAATGGGGGGGGGGGGAAAGTCTATGAAATTATTTGTATGGAATTACTGCAGAGATAGGAGAGGAGAAGAATAAGGGAAGGGGAAATAGCAAATTGGACTAGCCTGTCTGTCAGAATGGTTTGAGTGGAGTCCAGTTCCCTGGGAGGGACTGCAGGCAGCCTCGAAGTGGCCTGGGTATGTTATGTTTGAACTTGCAGAAAGGCTTACCGTCTTGAGCTTGTGTTAATGGTCTGGGCTGAGGCTCAGCTTCAGTTGTGTGGAAGAGACAGAAGAAGGTTTCCTGTGGTACAGCTTGGGTTTTGGTTATTTTGCAGATGTATAAAATACCATATCACTTTACATATGTTGAGGCTGACAGTACAAATGGGAGCTGGCCACAGACAAGCATAGAAAAAGCAAGCAGAAACTTCTAAGGCATGTGTAATTTTATCTGAATTTAGCAACAACCCTTCTGGCTTTTCATGTAGATTAAATGCTGCTTGAGTAACTTTAATTTTGATTTTGCTTCTCATTGTTAGCCATGCTAACTTTGATAGAGACTCTGAATAAATATTTATGTCAGCTTTGATTTGATATCATGAAAGCTCACTTGCAATTTATAGGAAAAATGGCAGCGTCAGTCTTTCTTTGAATCCATCACAGTCTTGTCTTCCAGGAGAAAGAACTGCCATAAGACTGCAGAGCAGTCAGAACTGGGGAAGCTGGTGAACTGTATTTGAAAGTCACTTTTTCTTCACAAGCTCAGATACCTGGTGTGTGTTTCTGCTGAAGGGCTAAGAGATGAAGCTTCAAAATAAATGTTTGTCATATGCATTTGTAACTGCAGTTTAAAATGTCAGATGCAGCTTATAATTAGAAACAAGAAACTAAAACCTCATCTCTCTTAACATGGATTTGTAATGAATGGCTGATTTATAACAAGCTGTACACAAAAAGGCATAGAAAAATGTTTAAACAAATGTTTTTGAGATTATCGCTTAGTATTGTCTCACTTCTGTAATTATTGTAAAGTGCCAAGGATGGTATGAAAGCAGCCAAATCTTTTGTTTGGGTAGAATTTTATTAGCCTTGTTTATGGGTGCATTATGTTCAACTATGGACCCAAGGAAGAGACAGACCTGAATAAGCTGATGTAATGCTTCCACATCAACTCAAACCAGTTTGAAAAATAAGTAAAACTGCACCACTGAATAAAACAGATTGCAAGGAGAATTTTGTTGGAGAATTAGTTTTTAGGTCATTAGTTCTTAAATGTTCTGGACTGGTAAGGGAGATGGTATACTGGATTTTGCACACAAAGATAAACAGTCTAGTATTCCTCTAGTAGACCTCTGTATTTGGATATCCACAAGGATCTTACGTCTAGTTGCAAATTTACCATTCTTATTTATCCTGGCCCTAGTCTAAGTACTGTCACATGGCTTTTTTGCAAGCTGGCACTTTCCTGAGAAGTTTCATCCAAGGTTACACAGTTCTGCTGTGTCAGAGCTAGACCCTGGATCACAGGCAGCTGAACCCCAAGGAGGAGGATTCGTGCAGAACTGAGGTGTGAAACCAGTGTGAGAGCTCTGCTGTGCCAATTCCCTGAGGAGGACCTGCGGTGAATGGTAGCTGCAAGGTTATTTGAACTACTTTCAAAATAACTGGATGCCTGCAGGAGAAGCCTTGTAACTGAGGCCTTCTCTGTGCTGGACTTTTATCCATCAGTGTGTGTTTTAGGTATTTCTGACTCTAATGTGGTTTGTAGTTGGCTCTTGCCTGGTCTTGGACCATTGGTGCTGGTATGGATTGCCTATGATGAGGGAAACTTTAAAAAACCAAACACACACAACAGCCACGGAAAGAAACAGAGGAAGATGAAGTTAAAGATTTTGACAAGAGTTGTAAAGGAGTGATGGACTGAAGGTGAGAACCAGGATACTGGCCTGCTATATTATAAGCTATTTGATAGTTAGGAAAGGGTGGGACAGTATGTAAAACTGGAGAAACAAGAACGGGTTTTATGAAGAGAGGAGAAGAGACTTTTGGTATTTCCTGAGGGGTAGAAGTTACGAGTGGGTTTTAATGAATAAACAGCGGGTAAAGTTCTGACTCTTGTGGAATGCAAAGCAAAACTTATATTGCCATCGCTGGTGCTGGAATTAGAATCCTAGAATCATAGAATGGTTTGGGTTGGAAAGGACCTTAAAAATCATCCAGTTCCAACCCCCCTGCCATGGGCAGGGACACCCTCCACTAGCCCAGGTTGCTCAAAGCCTCATCCAGCCTGGCCTTGAACCCCTCCAGGGATGGGGCATCCACAGCTTCTCTGGGCAACCTGGGCCACTGCCGGCTTGTGTTGAGCTTCTCATCCACCAATATCCCCAAGTCCTTCTCCTCAGAGCTGCTCTCTATCCATTCTCCTCCCCACCTGTATTTGTGCTGTTATTCCTGTCTTGAATGTTAGGAAAGAATTTTTTTCATTTTTGTAAGTTTA
This sequence comes from Syrrhaptes paradoxus, assembly GCA_013400615.1. Taxonomy (NCBI): domain Eukaryota; kingdom Metazoa; phylum Chordata; class Aves; order Pterocliformes; family Pteroclidae; genus Syrrhaptes; species Syrrhaptes paradoxus. Next base: position 30,809 of record VZTO01028115.1, on the reverse strand, counting down.
CAGACTTGGAACGTTAGTTATCTGCAATGGAAAATCAGGTCAAACACTGGGGAAAAATTTTCTCGCTGGAACAGTAATGTAACTGGAAAAATTTCAAAAGGAAGTGAGGTCTCAGTCTGAAAGTTTTAAGAATAAAGTATCTACCATGAGGATTGGAGATACCATTAATTCAATTTTGGGGGCAAAATGATAGTTCAGCCACACCCTTTGTAATTTTGTAAAGTCTTCCAGAAAGCAAACTTTCAAATATGTTTGATCCTTTCTACACAGGAGGCAAAGCTTTCTTACACTGTAGCTCTCTAGGCAGCACATCAAGGAAGCCAACGTGTTTCTGACATAAAATCACAAGAGTTAACAAATTGTGAAAATAGTGTGGTTTGTTTGGGGTTGTTTTTTTTTCCTTGAACTAAGATTTCTGATACCATGCAGCAGGCTATAGTACTGATTTGTAAACTGGCTGTTTATTAATGCTTTTCGATCTTTTTTTGCTGTTGCAATTTATTTGAGAGACAAAAGTGGCCCCTATGGTTTGCTGTTATGTGCAAGTACTAGTCTGACATCTTTGAAAAGTGCCTTGTGCTGACAGAAGTGTGTAAAGTGTGATGTGAGTCATTGCCCACTACTTGTTAACAGGGACAGAGCTGCTGTGGTATCTTCATTTCGGAGATGCCACCTCAAGCTTCAGCCACAGTGGCACAGGCATTCATCAGGTGTTGTCAGAGTGGTTGGCACGTCGGTCACCTTCTAACTACCGCTGCAGTGCAATGGAAGTAATTGGATTATTAAGGATTATTGTACTCAGTGGAGCAGTAGTGGTTTTTGTTTATTTTGTTGTTTGGGGTTTTTTTTGTGAAGCATGCACTTTGAGAGCAATTAAACTGCAGCAGTCTTCACAGGACAATTTCTGCTAGTTTTGTTTTTGGAAACCATCAACTGAATGGATGACAAGGCTATACACTTTCTGAAATCCTCATTTTCACCAACAACTTGCAATGGTTCTTGCACTCAGTTGGAATTCCTTGGAGCGGTGTTCTGTCCAGGTGTTCACTTAATTATGGGTTGATTTGCTGACTAGGCAGATGGATTTAACTTGTTTGTTAAAAAGTCAGCAATGTCAGAGACTACTTGTTCCAAAGTTCAGTAAAAACTTTTTTTGAGGAAGCACCCTTGAAACCGTTTTAGTTTGCTCAAAGAGATATTTGAAGGTTAGCAGTGGTTTCAGGAGGGCTGACTAGGGGAGTTTGTAAAATCAGTTATTCTGATCTGCAGTGGAAATGGCTTTGGTTTGAACCAAAGCCTAACCAGTTTAACCAAAGTTTAAGTGGTGTTCTCAGAAAGTAGTTTCACAGTGAAGACGCTTGTTTCCTGCCCTAAACAAATCTTTAATTTCTACACCTTGCTGCTTGTGATATTAATGCATTGGTTTCCTTTCCTGCCCTATTAAGCTATATATGGCCTTCTTTTACTGAAATAAATCTGGTCCTGCCAGTTTTCTTACCTCTACATAGTATTAAGGAAGTATAAACCTGGCCTGTACTAAGTATAAGGTGAAGCATGACTTTTACAAGTGATGATGACAAAGCCAAACGGGCTGTGCAGGCATTTGTGATCATAATTGGCTAAAAGCAGTTTTTTACATGACTTCAATTTTATTACCTTCTTAGATAAATGCATTTCACTGTAGTCAAATAGTTACTGTATAATCACTCTCTTTAGTGAGTGCCCAGAGTTAATTCACTTATTTGCACTTACGACTTGGTGGCGTTTTATTGTGGAAGTAGTTATGTCTAACAGCCCGTTTAACAGGTGAATAATTCTTTCATCCTGTTGTATCCATTTGCCAGGGACCATCCATGACTTCTCAGATACTAATTTTTCCAAGGGGTGCAGTTTTATATCTGTGACCAGAGGCTAAAATGAAATAGCAAAGAGAATGTTGAGGGTTTGATCGATTTGAAATGGTCCATTTCTCCTGCGGTTCAAGTGAGTCCGGGAAGATGAATGCAGCAAGCGACTCCCAGTGTAGCGGATCTCCTTAACCTCACCGAGAAAATCTGAGCGGCACTCAAGTAATGTCCACAAAGAACTGCTGTGTAGGTTGTCAGCAAAATGCACGAGATCTGCAAAAGTGGCAGTGCCCAGTGGTTTCTGAAAGATAGGAGAGAAAGGAGAGGGTAGACCTAATGTTTTTCATGCAGCTGTAGCCGAGAAACTTCAGTCAAATGTCATCTCTTATTGATTGCAGTTTCCTTGGCTTAGTGATGATAAGTTAGACCACAAATTCAGTTTCTCTAAACTGATTCTGGTGCGACCTATCCCTGGCTCTGATAGCAAATGACTTGTAGTGTACATTGTGTGCTGTCTGTGTTTTGGGTTTTTTGTGTGTTTTTTTTTTTCTTTAACTGAGTAAGCAGCTGGAAACCACCCAGTGGAATTAAGTTGGAAAATAAGGTAGAAGTTCAAATCACTTATGCATTGAAGTGGAGGAAAAATTATTATGCAGCTAAAAGCTGATGAGTAAGTGAAGGTATTGGTGTTAAACGTTCTTAATAGCCATATGTTGGGAGGAAAACACAAGAGCTGACCTCCGTGGAAAAGGAAATGCATTAGCTGTCACCCCTGTCCTGGTGGATGATCTCTGAGACTTCTCTTGCAGTGTCTTGGGTAAATATCTGGATGCTGGTGTGAGGCTCTTAGGACTAGGAAGGCTGGCCATACCTGTTTTAAATAGTTTGCTAGATCATATTTGATGTTTGCAAGCATCCAGATGTGTTTCCAAAGATGGACTCGGACCTTAATCAGAAAAGGTTAAATAAGCTTTGAGCATGAGTGTGATTTAGCAACATAGGTTTCTTCAGCTGTTGCTTGCTCCTGTCTCTGGGCTGCAGGACTCGCCACCCAGGTATTAAGGGTACACAGAGAAAGCTGTGGGGTCTTAAGGGCACGTGTTTGGTGACTTTTCTCTTTCTAATTAGTAGAAAGGAGATGATTTTGCTGTTGGAAAGCAAATTAAGTGCCAGGCAGGCATAGTTGCTTGTGATATTTCAGTAGGGCAGGTATGCTTTTGGCCCATGTAGAAGCACTTGTGGGAAAACTACTGTTTATGAAGAGATTTAGAGCTATTTCTCTTCCATGAGCTATTTACTTCTTCAACTGAGCTAGCATCTATTAAACTTTCATTCTAAGTCAAATACCCTCAAGAGTCAATTTAGGTAAACTGCATTACCTCTTTCTAGACTAAAAATTGCTTTGCATAATGCACGTAGAAAAATCCATTAAATTAATTTTTCTGTTGCTCTCAGTCTCTATTATATGTTGAGATTAATTTTTTTTCTTTGAGGCAGTAGAGAAGGAGGGAAGAAAGCTCCTTTGTCATCTGTGTAAAGGGACAGTCGGAGCTATTGTGTGTAAGGGTTTTTTTAATCATGTCTTCAATTTTCTTCTCTTTGAAGTTGAATATGTTATCATGACTGCAACCTTTCAGACTCCCGTTGTCATAAACAATAGTCTAATAACCTTTAGAGCTTTGGCGTTTTCCAGCCTGACAGCCAAATGAATATTTGGAAGAAGGTTGAAGACGGTGACTTAAATCGTGTTGGGATACATGGTTAGCCTCTCTTTCACTGCATGTGCTGTATGGCATTTTTTAAATTGTGTGGCTGCAGTGGTGGATGATTGAGAATTAGCATCACCTCTGATTCCTGTTTGAGAAGACAAGCAGCTGCTTTGGGTTGGAGGTAAGAAACAAGATGTTGCTGACCTGTGCAGCTGGCTGGGCTGAAAGCTCAGGGGGTAGGAGGGAGGGCGATGCAGGCGAGACCTGCACGGAGGTGTGGGCCCTGGGGGGCAAATGGAGGGATTGGGCTCGTGTTCTGGGCTGGGTGGATGTTGCCAGTTCATGTATCTTACAGTAATACAGGTTCAAGTGCGTAACAGTGCTCAAGGAGATCCAAACGATGCTGGTAGGTTTGGTTTGTTTTATACCTGTTGTGCCCATGGTAGAAGAGTTCTTACATTTTTGGTGTGCCAGCAAAGTCTTTTGAGTGTAGATAAAGACACAGTGTTGACTTCTCCACCTCATCTAGCTTTGAATATTTAAAAAAAAAAATCTCTGCTTAATAAGAATCCACACTTATCAGGTAGTGCAGCATTAACTTGGTGTAGTTTTGTGTCCAGCTGAACAAGTTTTAAGCTATTTTCAAGCAGGCAGATGTATGTAAAAGATTTATTTGTGGAAATACCCTCCAAGCCCAGCCAAGCATCTTTTCAAGCCAGGGTCCCAAAGTGGCTAATTGCTGGTAGGTTTTTTGTTTGGTTGGGGTTTTTGGTTTTGTTTTTCTCCACTCTGTGTACTATAATGTGCTGGTAGTATTCTGGCAGTCAAACTGCAGTTCACAGTTCAAAATGCAGATTTTATTTTGTTTTCTACTTGTTTTCTCACATGGCACTTTTGCCATCTTTCTTTATTTATAATATGCTGAAATTGAACTCCAGGAGACATTTTTCTAGCTAAAAGTCAATTTTTTTCTCAACAGGGATTGGTGGCACAGTTTTTAGTGCCACATAGGTGTGTAGCTGTAGAAGGTTTTCCTTTTTTTTTTTTTCTTCCCCCTTATGAAGTACTGCAAGCACATTTTAAAGGAGCAAAAATTTGGAAGGTTTTCCCCCAATAATTTCTTAAAATTCCTATTTCTTTCATGTTTTCATATTTCTATATGTGACATAAATTATGAAAAAGTAGCAGATCTCTTGGCAAAACAATTTCAAGCCTACATTATATAAAAAAGTAAAATACTGAACTAATGTTGTAAACCAATTTATAAACAGCTGAGCATACTCAGTAAGCCAGAGTCTTGCAGTAAGGTGTCTGTTTTAATAATAAGAATATTTAACCTTTGGAAGCGCTTACTATGGATGTAGTGAATTCACTGTCCTTGTAAGACTCATTCATAATTTCTGTCTTTTTAAAAAGTTTGTCCTGTCACTCAATAAGAAATCAAATGCTTGCTTTAAAGCTTAGGTGAAACATTATTCACTTTGATGCGGAATGTCAAATTCTTGTTGACAGTGATCATTTCTGCCCTTAGGACAGGGATCTGCTTGGAGAATCAGGATTTCAGGGTGCTGTCTTTGTCAGGGGCTGGGTAGTCTATTTAGGCTGTGTTCTACGCTTGTTTTAATGCACTCGCCTAGTTGAACCATACCTGGGTTTTGGTGTAATTCATATGCTGAATGGCTTTCCACAGTGAAAACAGACTCTTGCAGTTCTTGGGGGGAAAATGAAGCTGTGAAAGGAAAAGCTCGGTATGTTGTACTGCTTTGGTGTCAGACCAGGGGAGGTTTGGTGATTTAGCAACGATGATACAAGAAACCAGAAAATTACTTCTGCAATGATCCACTTTCTCATCTCTGGCAGCCAGAGAAACAGATCCCAGAGCCTGTATTTCTACTCTCTACTCTGTTACTGTGTTTACAGTAAATTGGATAATAAAATGTGAATAATAACAAAATGATAATACGGGTACGGGTCTCCCCTAAAACTGCTAGTTTGTAAAATGACAATAAATTTGTGGCTATACATATATATGTATATTTCCTCCCTGATGTCTTGATACTTTATTCCAGAAGAGTCTCTGCAGCTCTGTTCTCCACCCCTTGTGCTTTGCTGATTACAGTGAAGTCGAGCGAGCCCAGCTCAGAGTCAGCTCACAGTTCATGGGACTGTGCCACACTGGGCTATGGGGAAGGTGAAGTGCCAAGGAGATCTCTCTCTATGCTGCCATCAAAGGTTCCAAAGCAACACAAAAACGATGTGTTTAAGGTGGGTCTCTTTGGGGATGTGTTGGGGTGGGGAGGAAGGGTGCTGACTGCTTGTTCACCATGCAATAGTGTCCCATTTTAGCCCTTCCCTGACCTGAATCTGTCATCTGTAAGAAAAGTCTGTTTCCAAGTGCATGGAGTCCAAGGAATGCTTTCCCAGTCTCTCCTGAACATCATTTAATTCTCCTTATGTTAATGGATGTACGTGAAATACAAACTGCATGCAGGCTGTAGTAGCTGAAGAAACGTTATGACCAGTGGGTGTTCTAAAAACAAAACAAAAAAACAGTTTTAGCAAGGGCTGTTTCTTCTTTGCGAGATGGTAGTTTCAGTCTTGCTGAGTATCGCAGCCCTGTAAGATGCTGCTCATGAATCGGGAAAGGGATGGGAGAGACATTAAAAGGGCTAACTCTAAAAGGTAGAACACATGGATGAATTCTGAATGATGAGGTAGAGTTGTGCTTCAGGTCACTGATGCTCACCAGTGTTGTGTACTGGAGTCAATTTACTGGTGCCAGGAGCTCCTCGTGCATTTGTGTACCAGGCTGTGCAGTGTCTGAATGGCTCTGCTGATGGTATCGCATCTCTTCTCCTTCAGAACACATCTAGAGAATTATTGCAGAGCATTATGTGACTGCTACAGTAACTGCTGTTATCAACATACTGTCCCCAACACTGCTCAATTGCATTGCCTCTAGATGAACAATGGGGAGAATTGCTTCTAATTCGCACACTAATCGGATTCTCAGTGTGGTCATGCTTGAATTGACCTTTTTTTTTGGCACTGGCAGTGCATTGCTTGCTCTGCAGTCCTGTTATCAGAGCATCTTGAATAGAAGTTGGAAATGTGAAGTGAGGGATTTGAAAACGGGATCTGGAGATATCAGTGTGAATACTTGAAAGTGGTAGAGTAGAGGGAAATTGACAGAAAGTGCTTGTTTTTACTCTATTTCCCTCCACAAAAGTGCCATTGTACCTCTGAAGTGCCGGTTTGGTGGGTTTCCCAGCAGGTACTGTCCTTTTAAAGGAGAGCGAGTGTGTAGTTATCATCCTTTCTATTCAATCTTTGTACATGTTTTCTCGGTTCAAGTTCAGCCACCTCTAACTCATTCATGCAAGTTCTTTCAATTAGTTGATTTATTGCCCTTATTGAATATAATTCTGAAATGAAAAGGCTGGTGCATGAGAGCTTCCACACAGGACCTTTGCTGGGCTGATTTGTTGGGCAGCCCAGTCCCTTTAATCAAGTTACTGAATTGCTCTGTTCCACCAGGCATGGTCTGGTCTCCAGAGTTTCAAGGAACTTGGTTAGAGGAAGAAGAAAATGTTAAACATCTTCTAATTTAATATTCTGTATTCATAAAAGGGTGAAGTTGCTATCCAGGTAAGTAGGTAATGAGAAACCAATTTTTAAAGGAATTACAGAGTCTGTAAATATGCTTTGGCAATTTTGCATGGCAAATTTGGGTGTTAAGGTAATGCAAGCAAGTTATGATGATATGTCTGATCTAACAGTTCTGCTTTACTCTCTGAAGTGTTTTGCAGAAGTCATCTTGTGAAGGTTATTTGTTGTGGCTATTTGAGACTGGACTCTTAGCCCAATGGACTCTGCAGTACAGAGGCTGTGCACCCTTTTGGGGGAGGGAGACCGTGTTGTCCGCTTAGCGCTATGAAGAATGGAAAAAAAAATCTTGCTGAAACTCCTACATGAGATATAGAATGGGTGTCTAGGATTAAAAAAAGATGACTGAATATAAACCACACAATAAAAAGACACTGCAAAACACTAAGGTCTCTGAGTCATTGCTTGTTTTAACACCCTTTTGTAGACACATGTTGAAAACTGACTGGAAAATTGCTCACTGAGGCTAATGTTATTGCTGTCTTACAGTATTGGGTTGGAAATACCATGTAACTGAGAGCTCAAGTGGTAAAGTCATATGTAGCCTCCAAAATTGAAGGAACCAAATCAAGAACCATCTTTTCAGCAGGTCATTTGGAAGATGTCTTATTCCTCACCGCTGGATTTAATCATCAGAGTGATTAGACAAATGAAACCAAAAACAACACAAAAACCCCACCCAAACCACAAACAGGATAGGGTGATTTGCTGAAGCTCTGTTGGGAAGTTGTGCTGGAAATTTGAATTTGACTTTCCCAAATCCTGTTCCACAGACCTATCATTCCGAACCTTTTTGAATTTAAGCTAATGCTAAGAGAAAAGCTAGCAGCATGCATCTATGGCATTAATACTTGCCTGATTCCTGTATCTGCACTGGTGGAAACCAGTGCCAAGCAAGACACTAAAATGGTATAGAGTTGTCCCTAGCTCTATATTTAGTCTTTAATTTTTTTTTTTTAATTTAGTGGTCACCCTGAGCTAATTGCATCAAAGTTCTATCTAGACCAAAACTGAGGCATGTGTTGCCGTACCTTATGCTGGGACTGTAAGAGGAGATCAGTGCTAGGTATAGGAGCAGAGTAGCTTAGCTGTAATTGTGGTTGTCCTGTTACAGAAAGTATTTCTTGTTTAGCTGGAGGAAGAATGTGAGCAATTGCAAGCAAGGCATGGCTTGATTCTATGGACTTCTTAGAATTACTTCAGGTGTTTATCCACCTTGAAGACTACCATCCTTTTGTGGGAACTGTACTGGGGCTAGCATGCTGGAAGGTTTAAAAAAGTCTAGAGCTTCCAGAAGTCCCAGATCAGAAGGGGCAAATGGAATTAATTATGCCAGGAGGTTATGTTGAGTTACTGCATACAAAAATCTGCCTGGCAACTTCTCATCAAAGAACACGTAAAACACAGAGAAGCTCTACTTTAACCTGCTTTGGAGACTTCACTCTTAGCACCATGGTCTTGATAGATCAATCTGTTAAAGTAACTTTTTTAGAGGAATTTAATAAATAGGGGCATCTGTATTTTTATCTATGCCTAGCCCCTAGTTCTTGCCATTCCCCCATACTTAAGTATGAGCAGCACATCTCACATGCCTCTCTAGAGAGAGTGCCTTAAATAGAGCTGACAGAGAACTGATCTTCTTGCTGCCCAGTGTGTGACAAGAGCTTTTTCACGGTTTTCTCAATTTTCACTATGACTCTGAGGTCTGGCAGGACCAGAACAGAAAGGATGTAGGCTCCTCAAAGTTAATTCCATCCTTATTTCCTGAAGGTGCTGCTTTTATTTGGAGCGTATTTGGGGTTTGCTTGTTTTCCAGCAGCCTTCATTGAATGCAAATACCTGGATAAACATTCTGGTAATCCTAGCTGAGTTATTCAGCCTAGGGTGACAATTGGGCCTTGTGTGCTTTAAAAACTCTCATATTGCAGAGGCACACGTGGCTGAATAATTGATCTGGAAAGTAAATGGGAAAACTCAGCAAATGGTATCACTGCTATACAGGCTTGGTGTAGGGTCATCATCATCTCTTATGTGGCAATCGGTGCAGAGCTCATAAGAACAGGAAAGGACACAGTTTTACCCCAAAGCCGTGTATAAGCATACACCTTTTATTTCCAGTGTTTTTGAAGGAATGTTTTGAAGTGTGACTGTAAGGTGAAAGCACTTGATTCAGTATCGTTGTCTTGATGTGACTTTGTAGTAAAGGGTTGAGTAGGTCTAATACACGAGGTGTTTCCCAGGTCAGTATCAATTTAAATGTATGGTGGGTTATGGGTGTCAGCCTATGCTTTATATAGGCTTGTAGAGTTCACTTACTGACACAGCTCAGTTGCAAACTCAAACTTTCCTTATTATAATCTGAATTTTTAGTAAAGGCCATTGGAAGTACTGCATAATGCCATGGAGCATATTCTATATAGCAGTTAGATGAGAAATGTCCTTAATGTGAACGGAACTATTGATCTTTCTGAAGCTTATTCATTGCTTGAATGCTGTTCCTCTGAAGACATGGAGTTACTTTTTGAAGGATGCTTTTGAGGATCATGGTGTTTGTTTGGGTTTAGGTTTTTTTAGATACTATTCCCATCATCAGATGTGTAAGAGGATTTACATTTGTTATGGAAAGAATTAAAGCCATTGTGCGTGCAAGTCTGGGTAGAGCCACATAATGAGAAGATGGTGGGGAATGATGAATAATGCTGCTGAATGTTTTCTTAGCAGAGCAACTGGGATAAGATAGGGCAGGATCAGTTTGAGAGTACCAACGCTCTAGACATATTTTTAAAAGCGAATTTGGAAAACAAACATGTTTCATCCATCACAGACTGCTTCACCTGCAAAATGTTTCTGAAATATTAAACTTAAGCCTTCAGACTTTTAAAATATTCCCACCTTTGGGTTTGATGAGATGATCTCCAGAGGTCTCTTGCAATTTTAGGTTATTCTGACTCTCTACCTTTTTTTTTTTTTCCTCCTCTTTTTCCTCTGGCCATAGCTACTTGGTAAATTTAGAATCAGAGAATTGTAGAATCATACAATGTTTTGGGTTGTGGAGTAGAGGGGGAGAATCACCTCATTTGACCTGCTGCTAATGCTTCTCTTGATGCAGCCCAGGACACGTTTGGTTTCTGGGCTGCAAGCGCACACTGCCGGCTCATGTTGAGCTTTTTGTCAACCAATACCCCCAAGTCCTCCTCCTCAGAGCTGCTCTCTATCCATTCTCTGCCCAGCCTGTATTTGTGCTTGGGATTGCCTCGACCCACGTGCAGGACCTTGCACTTGGCCTTGTTGGACTCCATGAGGTTTGCATGGGCCCAGCTCTCCAGCCTGTCCAGGTCCCTCTGGATGGCATCCCTTCCCTCCAGCGTGTCAACTGTACCACACATTTAATTTCAAATTATTTTGTTTTCTGTGAAATTCTATTTTGTGAAGAATATACTGCTTATCTAGAGCAGTGGTTGCTTTTCCCCTCCTCTTAATAGTGATTGTGAATGGAAGGGTACAAATTGAAGGAGGACTGTGCTGCTAAGAAGAGTGTCAATACTGTGGGTGGATAATCAGAAGTTAAGATGAGATGACAGTTGCATCAGCTCTGAAAAGAGTTCTGCTGTTTGTCACAGATTTGCTTGAAATCAATGCCAACTATATCAGCATTTTTTTGGCCCTGTGTTTTTTCAGTGTTTTGTATAACCCATAGATCACTTAAGTCTAACAGAAACCTCTCCTTTGAGAGTTATTTCTAAACAGTACAGCTGTAGCGCAATCTCCCAAATTTGTCATTAATTTTTGTATTGAAAAAGTAACCCCACTGTTGACGTGTTATTAAGGTTTCACCACTCAAAGGTCAGTTCCCCCTGGAGTCTCCTTTTGTCTGGAAGATGGCATATATTAAAATTTCATAACAGTTCCCATTAGTTCCAACCCTATAATCTTGGGATCAACTTGGCTGCCCTTCTTCATATCCTGTCAAGTGTAATAAATGCCTTAGGTGAGCAATAAAGAGACTGGTATTAGATTCTTCTAAGCAAGACTTGTTTGCGTGAAGGTTTAACTCTGACCACAGCTGTGCTGATAAGGCTCCTTTCCCTTCAGTTGGAAGGAGATGCTAACACTTTCACGCATCAAACAGCTGATACTACAAAATAAGATACAGTAAGGATAGCTGCACATGGATGCACTTTTAGCCGTAATTTCTTTCGCTTCACAGTCTGCTCTTTGCACACAATTAGAAAAGAAATAATCTTCTCTTAGTGTAAGTGTGAACTGATTAACTTCACCAAGATTTCAAAAAGAAGAGGCATTGCCACACAATTCCCGAGAATGGTAGCTGCCCTTTCCCCTTCTCCTGCCGTGTGTTTGCTCAGGATTTGCTCGGTGTTTCGGTGATTGTAGCCAGCCCTTGGGAGAGCTGGAACGGGAGGGTCCCTCCCAGCTGTTGGGAAGGGGATCCAGCTCATCCAAGAATACGCTTGCTTTGGCTTCTGTGTGAGCAGGGGGGCCTAGGGCAGTCTCAGGAAGCTCTGTGGGTTAGTGGTTGTGGTGGGAGTGGACGTGACAGCAGAGCCAGAGTCCCACTTGTCCTTCAGTCACTGTAAAAGGAGGGTTCTGAACAAACAGCTGGGGCTGAAAGACTGGATTTCAGATGTTTCTGTCAGAAAACTTTAGATAAGGTCAAGGCAATTATATTTTTTTTTTTAGACTTAGTCCACTGTGACTAACACAATGGTATTGTGCCTCTGGACGTTATTATGTGGATAATACTAAGATTGGCTTAAAAGCTTGGAGACAGTCACTAAATTCTTGTTTTCAGTGTGGGGTAAATTTTTCTTAAACAGCATGACTTTTCATAATTGATTGCATTTTTTAAAATGTCAGGCAGTGTCCTGCTAGGTTTATTTGATGAATGCAATGGGTGAAATGTAATATTAAGGGGAAAAAATAACCCAGCATTTTAAAGAAAAACATCATTTGTTTGTTAAAACTCCTCTTGTTGTGGTGTCTTTGAAGGATGCTGCAACATCTCTTTCAGAACTAATTACAGCTCACGGAGTATTTGTGAATGAGTAAGATGTCTGTTCTCTTGGCCAGCTCTTTGACAGGGAGGATGTCGCCAGGGCCAGACCTCCATGACGAAACTATTTGGATGAGCTGCTTCTATTTACTTTTGTAAAGAAGGCAAAATGTCAAATACCTTAACACTAAAAAGATTTATTGAGTTCTGGAGCGCTTGCGAAGGGTTTAGATAGCTCCTATCACCACCGTTTGATCTGCTGTGTGCCCTGCTGGGACTGATTGATTACTCGGTGCTTCTTGGTGGATAATGTGTGAACTGGACCAAGAGGTACTGATTGAGCTGCCAGGTGCCATTACAGAAACTTGTGACAATTTCAGCATTGGGTGATCCTGTGCTCTTACATAATGGAATTGCTTGACCAAGTTGGTGGGGGTTTTTTGTGGTGGTTTTTTTTTTTTTTCTTTTTTGGAGTTTTGGGAGGAGAGAAAGTGTTAGTATCTTAGCAGCTCTCTCGCTTCATGCAGGTGTTGAGTTTGCCCAGCAAAATAAACAAATGTGCAAGTTTTTGTGGTGGTTTTCTCCAGTTCTATGTCTCTGTGTACGTCCAGACCTGAAACCTTCTGTTCTCATGGATGAACGAATAATTAAGAAAACTCAAAGAAAGACATGGATTAAACACTTAATTTATTCAGAATGTGAAGAGGCTTTTTCATAACGTCTTGTGCAAATTGATCAGCCACATGAAATTATTTCAGACAGTAATACCAGCAGAAGTTCATCTTGGTGGATGCTAACAATTAGTTTAAATGTTACTATTAAGAATTAAAGTACTCATAAGCTCCAAGAGGTTAGTTGTCATGTGCCTTGGCACAGTTTCCAGGAGGATCTGCTCCATGATATTACCAGGCACAGAGGTGAGACTGACTGGCCTGTAGTTTCCTGGGTCTTCCTTATTTCCCTTTTCAAAAATGGGGTGTGTGTTTCCCCTTTTCCGGTCTGCGGGACCTTCCCCAGACTGCCATGACTTCTCAGAGATGATGGACAGTGGCTTAGCAAATTGTCTGCCAATTCCCTTGAGACCTGCGGATGTATCTCATCAGGTCCCATGGGCTTGTGCACCTTCAGGTTCCGTAGATGGTCTCAAACCTGATCTTCTCCTACAATGGGCAGTTCTTCATTCTCCCAGTCCCTGCCCTTGCCTTCTGGGACTTGGGTGGTGCGGCTTGGGCACTTGCTGGTGAAGTCTGTAATACTCTCGCATAAGTCACTGGAACACCTTGGTAAATGAGAGAAGTCTCCGGTTTGGAGAGCCACGGGAATCCTGCAGGAACTCTGGGGAAAGGCCACTCTGTGGCCATAAAATTATTTTAACTGAGTGAATAGTTTTGCCTGGGTACTTTGCGTAATAGTTATTTCTCTCTCTCCCTGTGTTTGCAGAATGTCCATGAAGGAGGTGGTAATGTGCTCAGTGTATTTATTGTTCAATAAAATTTAAGTACAAACAATATCCTTCAGTAAATATTGATTTCCATTTTTATTGCATACTTGTAACGGGCCAGAGGGTGATATTTTTCTTTCTGATTTGACCCTATATGACCAAAATCTCTTGGAAAGAATGTTTTGTCTCTGAGTAGCACAGAAAATGAGTGGCATAGAAAATGCCTCCTTTAATAAAGTTTTGTCCCCTGTTGCTCTGAAGGGGAAGTGCAGGGAGATTTCTTCCCTTTTCAGAGCGAAGGTAGGTGGGCCTGGTGTAATGATCTGTATTAACCATCACCCCTTTTGGAGCAGCTGCAGACTTTGCACAGGGGAGTTTACCGGGTACATTTAACTTGGCAGTCCAGATCCACTTTCTTCTTTCTCCTGCCAGCTGAATGAATCCTCTCCCAACTCCAAAAGCATCTGTTCGTGCTGGAGACAGAAAACATCAGTGCCATGCTGTGTGTGTTCTCTGCATTCCACCTCTCATCCATTACATCTCATTCTGGAGCAGCAGGCTCGGCTGTCTGCAGCTGGCAATGCGAGTGACGTTGTGGTGCTGCCAAAGAAGGCTGGGAAGCTGGCCAAGGTGGAGATGGGGTGGAAGGGCTGGGGTAGGCTTGGCAAGGAAAAATAAATACAGTGGGAAAGTCACAGGTAGACACTTTTGAAAAGAGTTCCACGAGAACTGCTGCTTACTGTGTCTTTTTGAGGGGGAATGCTGGCTTCTGTCCTCTCAGAGTCTCAATCCTGCAGTTGTTGAGTGTCTGAAGTCCCCCTAAGGGGAGGCTTAGGGGCAGGAATGCCTTGCTATGTTCGTTAGTGGTCCATGTCCTTTCATTTCCTCTCTCCTGGCTTTTGTGATCCTCCTTGACAGCACTGTTGCCACAATGACCAGAGTTATCCCACTAAACACTGCAGAATAATTGTGCCAAGTGCATTAAAAGGTGCATTTGGGTTATTTTGTGCTTTTCTTGTGTGGCCGTAGAGGACAAAGTGAGTATCTCAGATCTTACCCTTGGGACTGAACCTTGGCTCCTGGGAAAGAGGATCCCCTTCCCAGTTTCACAGGAGCTCCCTTCGGTCACAGCAGCTGTACCTTTGGGGCCATAATGTCTGCTCTGAGGATGGGAGTTGTGTGTGGTTTTCATTTGAGGCAAAAAGAGAAGGGCTTTAGTCTTACTTTCTGTGGTTGGGAAAGACAGGGAAGGTGAGGAACAGTGTGGTCCTTGAGTTATTTGCTGTTTGGGGGTGTCGGGTTCTTGGACACGCAGAGAAGTATGGTTGAGAAGCTGCGGCACAGTCTGGCATCCTGCACTGAGGTACTTGAACGCAGCTTACACTTTGGGTAGCCTTTTTCAGCCTCTTAGAACAAAATGTGTTATTTTAATCCAAAGAAGTGCTCGTTTTCTCTTGATGGCAGGTCCCGATTTGCCAATGCAGTGGTAGGTACTTGCCAGTTCAGTCCCAGGTAGGATAAGGTCAGACAACTGGCTAAGCCAGGCTTAGATTCAAAGGGTTTCTCCTTTCCTGTAGGTGCTTGGCTCTGTTCTTGTGTAAGCTAACTGGCTGCTGGCTTGGGAGCTAGGTAATGCACTTCTACACAGTGGTGTTTGTATGCACTAACTTTTGTTAGGCTGAGCTTAGTATAATCAGAAATAGGATTTTTAAATCTTTTTTTTTAACTTAAAGGTGTTTTTGTGGAAGCTTTTTCCACTTTTTTTTGGCAGAAGACTTCTGTGTGACCTTGAATCTAGTTCTAAGGGTAGTATTTCTTCTCTGTAGATGGGGAGAACAAAGCTCCAAGGCATCAAAACTTAACTTTGATGTTGCTGTTAGGGGAGTTTGAGGCTATTGTTTTGAATAGAATATAAACCAGAAGAAATTTCAAAGATGAGAATACTGAAGATAATGCTATAGAAAATCCAGCTTCTGCTCTGACGCTACTTTTTGGTTATTGCTTTACCTCCTAAGGAAAGGCAAGGCCAGCATCTCTCAGACATGCAAGTTCCAGCAAAGTTAAAAATTACAACCTATGTGGCAAATAAGAAAACTGTTGTATTGTCAACAAAACTAAGAGCCTTTGTTAGAGTCTGTATCGGTAAGTTTGTTTCCAAACCTCTTTTGGCTTTCCTAAGCAATTTTATATAATGGGCAGATTGGAAGTATTTACATTTTGGACATCAGGTTGAAGCTAAGACCATAATTTTACTAGCAAACTTCTAAGTTTCATGAAATGATAAATACTAATTGTAGAGGGCAGCAGATAGATCAGCTGAGGAAATAAGAAAGATTAATACCCTTAAAATTGAACAGCAATTTTAATTAAAGTTTTAATTTTAAAATACTGCGGAGAGAAGTTATGGCCCATTTTGAACAATCGGAAGGTAAAAGCAACTTTAAATATTTGATTTTCTCAGTGCTATCGTTGAACAAAATTCTAAGGGGAATTCTCTAGATGCCATATGTCAGAGTTCAAATGTGTTCATTGACTGAAAGGCGTTATTCAGGAATTCAGAAGTACTAAGGAGTGAAAGATAAGCTTTTAAACATTCCTCCCTATTTATCACTGCATTCTACTAAGCCACCTTTCTCCTCAAAAACATCATTATAACAGCCCAGATGAAACTTGCATTAATTTGTTTTACCTTTCTTGAGTGTCCCTTAAAGGAATGCATGGGAACTAGCACACCCCCATAAAAGATGTTTGTCCCTGTGTTAATGGTTCTGCAGGCAAGGTGTCAGGGCAGTGTTCAAGAGCTCGCGGTTTTGGTCGTAGGGCTGGATCGGCGAAAGTTGTCGTGCATTGCAGATGGCTTCCTGTAAAGTCGTTTATGGGTGCAGCTCCCAGCTGGGATATGCTGCTTGTTTAATGGGACTATGGGCAATGTGACTTTAGCAGTACAGTATATTGTCAGATGTCCAGGCGTCAGTGGCTGAGAACTGAAGAGCTCCTCAGCAGTATCGTTGTCGAACATGATGCAGGCATATTTAAACTGCTCTGAGATTTTTCTTAGGCGACCTGTCTTACTTGGAAGGATAATCTTGGCAGAAGCCTAAGTTGGAAAGATGGTTGTAGCTATATCTTGCCATAGATGGAAAGAACATAGCTGCTCAGAGGCTGAGAAAGGAGAAAAGGAAAAAGCAAGCTGAAGCTTCGTATCTGAAGTAGTCGCTAAATAAGAAATGCTGCCATAATTTCTTGACTGAAACAGTTTTCTTAGCAAAGTGCCCATGTTTCTGAAAAGGTGAAAATTAAGAGCCAGCACAAAGGGTAATTCAGGTAGGAAATGTACTTTTGTGCCAGGCTTTCTAGCTAATGATAAGAATCTCAGGAGAAGAATTGGAGTTTTCCTCCAGTAAGTATTAAATCTTTGTCTGTGCTATTTCTGCCTTCAATTAAGTTAACGTTTAAGATGTCTCTCTTTATGTGCTTCATTTAATATTACACAAGTGAATAATTTGAAGAATTCTTCAGTGAAATATAGAAATTATTCTCTTGTAACAGCAGCAAATCAACATCTTACTTTGATGTATTACTCTAGCTTACTATCCCAGCTCGGTCTCTGTTGATGTGTTTACTCCAAAGCTGAAGCAATTTCGAACACAAAGTGGTGTAACTGTATATTCCACCTCATTAAAGACTTAGTGCAACAGCAGTCAAGCACCTAGTTATTCTATAATCCAATTTTTGTAGAGGGCAGGAATTTTAGGTAAAATTTGCATTGTGGCTCTAGAGCATAAAGAATGTCATACATCATTCATGGCGTCAGATCTGTGTTGCTATGTTTGTAACTGGCAGACAGTGCTTGTGACTGAAACAGCAAGATGCCTTTCAGAATGTTTGAGAACTTTTCAGTACATCTTTTCCTTAGGTATCCAGGTCTGGATTTGATACCACAGTTCTATATGAAGATGCATTTAAAGATGTATCGCTGAGACTTTGATATTGTGAGGACATGCATTTACTATAAGGCATGTTCTCTAATGTTCATTTGTGTGTTTTTTCATTTGTTCTTTTCCTCTCTAATCACCTCTACCTACGGGCACTGCTGGCGCTAGAGAAGAAAATAAAACAAACCCAAGTCTCCCACTAGGTAAGAGGAACAAAAATTAACATCTTGGGTTCCATACTCAGGAAAGTCTTTCAGATCTCCTCTGTCTGGAGTCCCCTTATACTTGTGTAGACTGAAGCATGTTCATGCATTAGACAAGTTAATTATATGAAATTATGACAAGATCATTTTTGAAAAGTTATGAAAAAAATACCTGACTTGGTCCTGTTTGCACTGGATCAATGCGGATCAGGGATATAAGACACAGATAAACAGAGAGTACGTATTAAATGCCTTGTGTAGTCGGAGTACTCAGAGACCAGTTTGAGTATCCTCTGTTGGTACATTTGCATTTTGGTTTCTTCTTAATCGTCACTTTTGAGCAAAGTGCTGACAGCTCTTTTATAGGGTGGTACGAGTGCTATTTTTGTGTGTGTGTGCATTATTTAGGAAATGAGAACTGCTTCCCTCTGCCTCCAGACTAGCAGACCTGAATTGTTTTACCCTTTAGTTGTCAGTATATGGCCAACAAAGACTGATGCAGATTTCACAAGGAAGATGTGACTCCTGGGTATACTCCTAGGCTCCTTTTAGAAGAGCTTAAGAGACAAGCTTGTGTCAGAGAAAGTTTTTATAAAAGATATTGCAAGTATCTGGCTTCTCATCCGTATTAGTAGTTGACAACGAAGATGTTTCTCACATCCCAAGAACTCCCGAGGGAGAGAAACATTGGAAAGCTCTTGGTGGCTTGGATACCTAGAGGTTGTTTTCAAAAGTGATGTTAAGCCAAAGCCTCGGCACTGTGTCAGGAGGAAGTAGCTCTGCTATAGCGTTGCTGGCAAAGCGGTGTTGCTCCCGGGGCCCGTTAAGGTCTGTGTGAGGCTGGGCTGTGCCGTGGCACATTAGGACCCAGCTTTGGTGGCTCCGGAGCATGGACGTGCCAGCAGGGGAGTGGCGAGGCTCTGGCACCAGCAGTGCGTTTGGCACTGGTAGGACTGTTTGGCAGCATACTGCAATTCTTTTATGGATCAATTTGATACCAAAAATAGCGAGCAGCTTCAGAAACTGGGTCTAACATGTCATGGGGGTACCATGATTGCAAAGCACTCCCAACAGGGAGCAGGATATAGCTCCGTAGAGGAAAGTCAGACTAGCTAGTAGAAATGGATCCAGGAAAGAAATTAACACTTCCAATGTAAATACAATTTGGCTGGCAGAGCTACTTCTCCTTTAGGATTTCCTGGCACCTGCAGTTGCAGCTGCAATGTGATCGTGTCCCTTGCTGATTTAGCTGCAACAGAGGTGACGTCTGCTTGGCCTCAGTCACATGGGTGACTCTTCAAACATTTGATCAAGGATCTTTAAAAGAAAATAGAAAGTAAGTAAATTACAAGAAGGCAAGAAAGGCTCATTCTCTAACTTAAAATAGTGGCACAAGCCTGATGTGGTGTTGTTGAACCTCCATTGCGAAGTGAACTCAGGGCTGGCTCTGGTCAGCCAGCAAAGCTGGCCATGACCCAGCAGCCTCCTGAGGGCTGTCAGGCTGCTCCTTCTGCACCGGAGTCCTGGGGGGCACAGGAGTTCTCGCTGTTGCTCAGAAAGGATCAGGCATGTTGGGGGAGCAATGAGAGAGCAACTTCTGGCAGCAGTGTCAATTGCTCCCTTCCTTCTGCTCCTTTCCTACGTGGCAGAGCAGCTTGACTTTAAAGGTCTGTCCCAGTTTTGGGCTTAGCGTGGCCCCAGGAGCATTCCTGTGTAGTAGATAAACTCAGTTTTTGTCACACTGGTAAGAAGCCCTGAGCCAGCTTGTAGCGAGTATGCTTTCTGGTTGCATTGCAAATGCAGGAACTGCATGAAGGGGAAGTTCTTCCTCGCTGTTGTTCTCAGTGTGCCTATCTTTGGATGAGCAGCAGAAAGCAGCTTCCCTTGTAGGATCATTTTTATGCTGTAGGAAAAGCCGTTATGGCCATCTGTTGAGGAAAATGAGCAGTTTGCAATATGTTACATCTGTAAATGGATAAACTCTTCCAAGCGTTACTTGTGTTTATATACATACTTCAGTGTAATTGAGTATAGCTGGCGAACACAACTCGCTGCTTCATTTCCCTGGAGCTGGTAGCCAGTGGGCTTTTGCAAGGCAGGTAGTGGGTAACTCATTTCAAATGTATAGATGTGTAGATGATAACAAGAGTATTAACATACTAGACTCTTCATCTTTCTGTAGTTCAGAATTGGCTAATTATTCAGGCAATTATTTTGGCTCAGATGTGCTCTGAAGGCTCTCAGCTGGGTTGGTTTGATAGCAGGATTGTGACTGCTACACCTTGGAGTGGGGGGATCCCTTGATTTTGTTCCGGGCTTATCTTCCCCTGAAGTATAGTGGATTGTCAAATCAGCTTCAATTATTTAAGATTCTCAGATAAGTAACTATATTGAAAGGCTTCAGAGTTCTTGTTATGACAATCACTGTTTTATTTTCCCCTTAATACCTCGTTGAGACAACTGATTGTAAGAAAAGCAGCAAACACGTATCCTCAGAGTGAATAAGCATTTTTTTTGCCCCATGTTTCATTTGATATGTTGCTTAGTACAAGCAGCAAACTAAAACAGCAGATCTAAAAAAATTGTGATGGCTTTTGGTGATAAGCAGCCTAATATGTATTTTTGAAGTTGTTGATTAGATGGAAAGATTCAATTATACTTTTGTGATTTACTATACTTACATGTCACGTTCATGAACCACCCGTGGTTCACCTATAATAGGTGGTTGGTTTTGGTGAAACTCCTCAGGATGGTGTTTGAAGCGGATTCAATGGTCCCAAGCTTTTCCACAGATCACAGTGCCTTGTCCCTGTGCGTCAGGTATCGTCTCAATGGTGATACAGCACGTAGCCAAACCAGTAGGCAAATCATTTACTTATTTGGCAGCCCCAATTTTACTGGGGCTTCATGTTTTTCAGTCCTGCTGATAAATCCCCAGCTCATGGAGTCATGTTATAGGACAGTTCTTTCCTTTGCTTTTTAAAAACATTTTAAACTTTTATAGCTGTGAGAAAGGGCTGTGGAAAATCAGTCCCGATAGCTTTCCAAATGAAGTGAAATTAAGAAAGAACCCACTTTCTTTAATGTTTTTTGAGATAAAATATGCCGGTTTCAGGATTTGGAAGGAGAACCCTGGGACTGTTTAATGGTTTTGTTTGGCAGTATGGGTGAAGGATTTGTACAGGTATATTTAAGGGAACGAGACTGTAGATTGCCATTACGGCGTGACAGTATATGGATGAGTCAGTCCGCTCTCTCTGACTTCTTTACTGTTCCCAGAAAAATGTGCTCTGTTGTCCTATTAAGACACCACACTGCCTTAGAAGGTCTCATTTTATAAACCGTACAAAATAGACCCACTCTGTACAAAAGCCTGTACGCTAGCCTTGCTGCGGGAGAGGCAGAGCTCTTGTGACTGGCACAAATTCAATGTCAGTAAATCAGGCTTTGGTTCATTCTGTGAAAAATCTCTGCCACTTGTCCACAAAAAAGCATCAGGACTGTTTTCCAGTAGTAGAGGATTCTCTTGTCTGCCTTTATCCCTAGGGAAGTGATTTTGATCTCCTATCTGTTCAGTTTCACGTCTTTTGTATTATTGATTTTTAGATTCCTCTTCCTATCTGCAGCACTGTAAGCAGGAAGACAGATAGAACTTTGAGAAGAAAATGGTGACTGATGGCATTAACTACATATTTAAGAAATAAGGAGAATCTTGGATTTGCAGTTGTAATAGAAGGTAATAGCATATATGTGCTTTAGCTGCTGGCTCTTACAGATGCTTTGCTCTGCATTGCATCAAGTCTGACTTCAGTGGGAACTACTCGGAGCATCCAGAATTGGGCACCTTTGAGCATCTGATAGTTCTCCAGTTATCCTTGGGTTTCACCCTCCCTTAACTGAAATGGAGTTATCTGTATAGGTGCAGCACTTTTGTACAGTGTCCTGTCATACACAGGATGTCTCCGTTTCTTTCCGGTGACTTTCCTCTCTCCCGTTATAATTGAACCAGCTGGTTCTATGGCAGTGAGTCCTTTTGAACTGTCAGTTTGTGTATATTTCCATTTACACTGCTGGAACTTTGTTCTCAACCTTCTCCCCTTCTGTCCAAATGAATTACTTACCCCATCAGATCTGTCTCATTGTTCACAATGTAGCTGCTGTGGATTTTCCAGGTCTTCCTTGCTTACTGAGTTTATTGCTTCATTTTGCAAAGGGGTCTTTCAAACTTTGGTGGTTGTAACTTTAAATAAGCCTCATTAGTTGTTGTATGAGTCAGAGAATCAAAGGGAAGGAGGAAAAATGGTGCTTTTAATTGCACAAACTATCTTGTGGAGGGGTCTAGCTAGCCTACTGACTTCTCGTTATACAGTAATTTATATTTGGATTAATTTTGATAGCTGACATTTTTTCTGTATTAGCTGTGATCATTTAAACTTCTGTAGCAATTTATAATGCAGTTGATGTTGGCCAGAATAATTTTTTAATGCTGATAGGAGGAGAGTCTTGTGCAGTGATTAGAGATACAGCTGATAATCAGGAGTCTGGGAACGTGGTCAGAGATAAGTAATTGAATGACTGCATTTTAAGATAGTACTGATTTGTTCATGAGAAGTAGGTTTCCAGAGATGCACAGGAGGGCTGAGAGGCAGTAGTCACAGCTGAAACAAGGATTAGACAAAAGGAAAAGACCAGTCCGTGGTAAGGTTGGTCAGTGTAACAGGGGTGACAGAAAACCATGCGCTGTGAAAATGCCACAGTGAGAAGGATGGTGCTTTACTGAGGAAATGGAGGGCAATGAACATCAGCTTCTGTGGCTGGTCAGTGGTTCCCCATCACTGGTACACATCTGCAATAAAGACAGGTCTTCTTTTTCTGCTGTCACTGTGGGCTCTGCCTTCAGTCCTGGGCCAGCCAGGTGTCGCAGCAAGTTCCTGATGAAGCACATGGAATATTAATTTGATCACCTTGCTGCATCAGGACCTCCCGATGAATTCCCATCTTTTCTCATTGGCACGAAGCTTATTTGCCAGCCGCACAGCTGAATGAGGAGGAATGGCTTTGCTTGTCACAACCAAGGAAGCCTTGATGGCAACAACTGACAGTAATTCGATGAGAGTGGGAATTCCCAATCACATAAAGTTTCTTAAAGAAAAATGATTGCTTATCTCAATTAGTGTCGTTCCCTGAAGGGGTCCCTGGCCTGCCTTCTGCTGGAGCTGAACGGGTAACTAAACAGACAAACCTTTTAAAACTTTTATATCAAAACACCCAGTGTAATTTCGTCCTTTCCTATAAATCTTGCTCTCTCACTGTATTTTGTGTAACTTGGTCTTGCACCATAATGGGAGATAGGGTAGAAGCACATAAAATCTTCAAAGCCTGAGAAAAGCACATTTGAAGCCAGTGAATATGTTTAGTGGTGTTTGGGTCAGGCCCCAAGAGGTGGTTCTGAAGCACTTGAACCCTCTGTGCCTGATGATTATTTCTCTTTACTATGTTGCTGAATGACAAAATACACCGAGAGAAGACGGGATTGCTGGGGGCACTCAGCCACCCACTTTACTGAAATCAACAGGTTATTTTCTCACTGACTTCTGTGGATCTCAGATCAGCTCCTATAAAAAGTTTAGTATACTTTAAAAATGGGATTTCATTTAATCATATTCTCTTTGACACTTAAAGCAAGTGATTTCACCTAAAAATGAACATGACTATTTAGATTTTGATTTTGCCAGAACTGTAACATAAATCAAGAATCTAGAGCAGAACTAGAGGAAACAACATAGTGTTACAAGGATCGCATTTCTTAATAATGTAGAAAAGTGATGTTCCATCTCTTTCAAAATAGCTGTTTTCAAACAGAAGCTGGTAGTCTTTATGAATTTTAAGCTGCTAACTGTAGACTTGGTTTTTGTATTTCCTTTTATTAGACTGTAAGCCCTGGAAGATCAATTGCAGGTTCAAAGCCTTCTGTCTGGAGTTCAGCTGTTCGTGTGTTTTGAATGCTAAGTGTCTCTGCTGTATATAATTTATAAGTATAAATAAGTAGGGAGCAGCTGGTGCTACAACATCCCATGCTTTCAGGTCCTGCCCTCTTTTGGAGGCACTTACTCGCAGCTCTTATTTCACAGAGCTCTACCATTAGTATTTCCCACTGCGCGCTCGTTCTCTGAACATTGTTTACCTTTCCAGGAGCAGAGCCTGGCTGTTGGCTTTTGCAGAAGCAGACAGATGCTATTGGCTCCTTTTCGTTTCCCGACCCGGGTGCTGGTAAAACCAATGGTTCAGACGCAGTCCTCAACAGATTGTGATGGGAAGCCTGCAACCCCCAGATCTATTTGCAGGTTTTTAAATAACAAGCTGGTAACACACTGGTTACTGCCTTTAGTCTCAGCATCTTTCTCATTCTGTACTCTGTTATTACCTGAGCTGGATGTCAGGCTGACTGTGCGTTTTCCCCCCAATTATTTGCAAGGTGCTGTAGAGAGGAAATCTCTTCATACTTTACCCAGACAACTTGCAGAAAGCTTTTTGAGATTTTGTGTGTGTAGGAGAGCAAAACGGCAGAGTGGGCAGAGAAAACTCGAAACGGGAATTCAGATAACCCCTTAGATTTATTTCACGGTGCGCCTAAGGAGCCCGGTTGTGTTTTTGTGGCGAGGAGCTGTAAAGCCCTCAGTGGATCACTATGTTGTAACAAGGTGGATCTGTTTGTTTGTGTGAGCTGAAATCAAGGCTTTTACATCTGAGAGGCATGTAGCATTTGTATTTCACATTGCAGAGATCCTTACTTTAGCCAGCACTAGATGACTAAATGCTTTGAAGGCATCCCTCTGAGAGGAGAGAGATGGAGCTGGCAAGCATGTGATACTGGTTTCCAGTGTAATCGAGTTACCTAGCCAGGCACAAACCTCTGGACTCGTGTGCTGTTGCTTTAATGAAATATCTATGCGCAGGAGCCTTTATAGCACTAGTTACCAGAAATGCTGGCTCACAGTGGTCTTTTGATTTTGTGTGTGGCTTTGGAGCAAAGGATCAGTACCCGCCTGTGCTAGGCACAGGAAAACAACAGTCTGTACCCTGAGAGGTTTGCAGTTTGATGTTACCCTACTTACCAAGCAGCAGAGGTTGGACAGGACCTCTGCAGATCATCTGTTGTAAGCCCTGCTCAGAGCAGGCTGCTCAGCGCCGTGTCCAGACAAGTTTTGGGTGCATCTCCAAGGCCAGAGATGCCACAAGCCCTCAGAGGAGCTTGTTCCGGTGTTCAGCCAACCTTACAGTAAAAGCACCCTTTAATCAGAATGTTCAGTGTTTCAGTTTGTGCCGGTTGCCTCTCGTCCTGTTGCTGGGCAGTGCCAGGAAGAGTTTGGCTTCGTGTCCCTTATCCCCCCCATCAGGAATTTACACACATCCCTCTGAGCTGTGAATCTCTTAAAAATGTCAGAGCATATTATTTTCTGCTAAATATGCTCTGAGCATGCCAGATGTTGAATATTTTTTGGGGAGAATGTAACTGGCTTCCCAGGGTCCTCACTTTTTCTGTGTGTTGCCCAGGGGCTGGTCTTGCCCCCTTGTTGTGCGCAGCCCAGCGCTGGCTAACGAGTTGGTGTGGAAGCGATGGGTGATGGTACACTGTTTGCCTCTTTTGAGGGGAAAAAAAAAAAAGCCACGTGGACACTGAAGGAATAAACAGATTCTAATGAAGTGAAAAATGAAGAGTTTGTAGCAAAGAAAAATGAACAATTTATCCATCCATCAATAATGTGTGTAGTTAATTGACAAAAAACTTACGCAGTCTAACTTGTCTACGTTTACGTGAAACAGGACTTTTTTTAGTCATTTCAGCAGGCTCAAAATCTATTTTCCAGGCCCCCAGCTTCCTGGTAACATGACATCAGTACAACAGCCCGAGCTAATGATTATATTAAAAGAAGAATATAATGGGACAAAGGAACAAGACTGTGGCTTGATCCTCTCCATTGATAAATTTAGAACTTGTTAAAGCTGCAGTAATGGTTGTAGTGATAAAAAGAAATATAATTTTCTGCTTACCCGCTGTTCTAAAAAAACAGTGTATAATTATTGTGGGAGGAAGAAAAATACATCTCTCCTCCTTACTCTGCTATTTTTCCCCCTTCTCTTTAGTGTTGAAATCATCCGGTTTAATTAAATCACCAGCCTATTTCTGCACAAAGGGTGACATTTCATTAACGATATAAGATGTGCATGAGACAGAATTAACCCAATTTTCAAATGGATTTCAATTTGGAAAGGGCAACATGTAAAAATGTCTTGTAAATGTGTGGGATGAGCTTGTTGAGCAGCTTTCTGAAGGAGATGGGATTATGAAATGATGAATAATTAGACAACCATCCCTCTCCCACCTCAGTTTCTAGCAGTCTTTTTGTAATTGTCGTTAATGGGAACTTAGGTACTTGACGTCGTATATCATGGACATATTAAAAATAAAATGAAAAAACAGACTTGTGACAATTGCTAGCAGAATACATGTAAATACATATAATTTCCTCTGTAATTTTTAGCTAAATGGTAGCTTTCAGTGACTTTGTAAAGTTACTACCACCTTAATCTGTTCTCTTTTTGAAAAGAAAAAAAACAAAACCTCAAAACCAACAACAAGAAGAAAACCAGTCTCCCAAACATTATTTTGAATCATCACTTTCGGTAGCACTTTTTCCAGACACTTCTTGTCATGCTTAGTTGAGGTATGGGATGTCAGGTCCCTCCTGCTTCTCAAATTATTATTTTCCCAGCGTAGCTCCGATTAGGCTAGAGCCCAGTTCCCCGTAGGAAGTTCCTGATGAGGCTAGGACTGACATCGAACCGGGCAGGCTGCAGTGTTCCCAGCAGATCAGTGGTCGTACAGGACGTTGTTGTAGAGATGTGAATAGATTTGAAGAATTGTAACTTGTTAACAAGCTTTTATCTCTTCTGCAAGGAGGGCAGATCCTCTGCTTCATCATTCAGACTTACATTCCTGAAGCTTATCTGTGTTTCTTAAGAGGTCCACGCTGTATTGCCAACCCTTATTCCTCTGAATTTAGAAATACCTTTCAATTTTGCCTATATAATTCATAGGGGAACTGGGTATTCTGAAGGTATGGTTTTGTGTTTGGTTTTTTTTTATTTTTAACTTTGCAGAGTTGGGGGAAGAAAACAACTTTAATTTCTATATCGCCAAAATTTAACTTTTATCAAAGCCGTTCTCAAAAATAATTAACCTCTGAGAATAGAGTGTTGTGAAAGACACAGTGAAAAGGTTTGAAATGGACTGCAAAGAATTTGTTAATAGTCTGGTAAGAGAAATCTGTCCTCTGAAAGTGTGAAGTTAATTTTTTTGCAGCTCTTTTGTGTGAGGGGGAAGGCACTAATTCTTGTATTAGAAGACAGATTTTTAGGGGTCAGACCGTGAAGCTTAGAATGAGTGAGCCAATTAAAACATTCTCATATTCTTTATTGACGCAAAAATGATCATACAGTGCTTTTTGCTAAGCTCTGTGTTTAAAATGTGTTTTTGTTGCTTCTGTTGAGAGCAAAGGCTCGAGCTGCAAGATTGGGCCAGAGGTTCCCAGCGCTCCCGCTGTCTGTGTTGATGGAACTGTGGTTCCTGACCCCAAAGAGCAGACACTGTATAACAACGGGATTTGCCAGCATAAATATCCTGCCCTTCTGCTCAGAACATTAATCTTGACTTACTTGTGTAGGCATGGAGGGAGGTAATCTTCTACAGTAAGCGTGGAAATAGAGAGTGGAATGTGGTTTGGAATTTTGGGTTGGTATGAAAGGGGCTGTCTATGTTTTGTGTAAGATGGAATGCGTGCTTTTGAGATACAGTATGGAGAAATAAAAGCAGATTGAAAGAGTGCTGAACAAATTGAATTGAGCCTTGTCCCTGGAATAAGGTGTTATCAGGAGGAATTCAGAATTACCATCCTGTCTGCCCTTTGGCATGGGGAAATGTGGCTCTGTCAGTGGGAACAGAGCTGGAAGTCAAAGTCGCAGTTCATGGCCAGAGTTCAGGGGTAGGCTGGAAAATCTCATTCTGAAGTCGATTTATTTCTAAACATACAAGATGATGTATTTCTTTCTTTTGTAGGCACTGCTTTGATTTCATTTTTCCCCCTCTTGCTCTGGATCTCATTCACAGCCATGGGGTCCTACTGGCTAGCAGAACGTTACATTGGCTTCTGCACGGAGGGAAGGGCTGTGCTGTGCATTCCCTCCTCTTAATGGACCTTTTTTCTCTTTCAGAAAAAGGAATGAAGAAAATGAGCAACATCTATGAATCAGCAGCCAATACCCTGGGAATTTTTAATAGCCCATGCCTGACTAAAGTGGAGCTGCGAGTCGCATGCAAAGGCATATCAGACCGGGATGCCCTCTCAAAACCGGATCCCTGTGTCATCCTTAAAATGCAGTCACATGGCCAGTGGTTTGAGGTGAGTGTTTAAAAAAAAAATTATTATTTTGATGCTTTTGGATGACATAGAGAAACTGAGACAAAATTCAAGTAGCAAGAACAATAAAGAGAAGAAGCAATTTGGAGCCTGTGGCATAATCTTGTAAGAGTGAAGGGAGATTTTCCATTAACTCTAACGCGCTTTGATTCAGACTCTTAATGATACTTTGAACTTCTCTTTGGAGTCTAGATTAAAAATGAAGATGATTAAAGAAAGAAGCATCATAAAACTTTTCCCTTTAGGCTATCTTGTTTCATAGAAGCTATATAATAGCGGCGATAACGATGGTGACCATCATGCTTTCCAATCTAAAGAAGAAAAATGCTCTGCAAGAGAGGAGAATTTGTTACCAGTAGGCAAGAAATTTAGTGACAAAGTAGTGTGATTTGAAAATTTTGAGCATTACAGTTGGATTCACAGTTGAAGCTGGTAACTTAAACTAGTGCATTTGCCTTATCAATTTGCGTCGTATTGCAGATTGCATGTTTGATTAACATCCCATTTCGTGTTATTTTCCCTGGTCTTAGAAAACATTTCATTGATAAATAGAAATGGGATGTCTTGGAGACATGCAAATTGTAAATGAAGAACATTAGAACTAAATGTAATATTTTAAGTGAAATCTTGGTAGTTAGTTTACTTGAAAGTTACACTTGAATGTTTGTGGTCAATCCAACTACAAGGTGTGAGTTTTAATGGAAAGCATGCGTGAGAAAATTAGGAAAGTATCAAGTCCAGTTTTTGCTTTGAGTGAGTATCCATCCCTCAATTTTCAACAATTTCAGCATAAAAAAATAAAAATAATAATAGCTCTGAGCATGTGCAGAAAGCAAAGTCCTACATTGATGAGGACTTTTAATTTAGCATATTCAGCCAAGTCTGTCAGCCTGAGGATTTTACTCCAGTTGTGTGGTTTTGACCTGTTGACCTCTGAAATTTTTCCAGTGCAGGGTCAGCACCAGCATAGCAATCTTAAGGTTTTTTGGCAGTGGTCTTCCTCTTTTCTTAGTTCACTGCTGTGGAACCATTAGATGGTTCTCTGGTAGAAAACTACTCTATAAGTAGGAATAAAACTCTCACGATTGCTCTAGTGCTACAAAATCAGTGTCTTCGTGTAACTGAAATTTAAGGTGATATAATAGGTAGCTTGAAAGAAGGTAGTTCTAGCTAGCCCTAGGTAATTCGAGCGCTATGTAGAAAAGAGCATTTAGTTGCACTGTATGTAATTGCTCAAATAGTAGTAATTAACCAAGCAATGATTAAAGGGGAAAATGAGGGACACACCCTTTTTGGAAAGGACAGAGGAATCTTTAGGGCCATTTCAGTTATCTGAATATCTTAGAGTACATTTCACATAGTTTTTCTGTGGCCAGTTATGAGCAGGGTATGTAGGTTTAAATGATATATTTTTATGTTGTAATGGAGATTCCCTTTATTTGATGTGGTTTTTAATTTGGAAGGTGATTGCCTGAATAGAGTAATTCTTGCAGAACAGATCTGTGCACTGATATGATTCTCATCTTACGTCAGTTGCTCCTACTGCCTAATGAAAAGTCCAGTGTATTCATTTTAGTCTGAACAAAAAGTTTTTATTAGTTCGTGTTCCTATCAGCGCAGCAGAGCTAATACAGCTCTGACATGATGAGCCGTTTCCTATTCTGGCCCACACATTCTCAACAGAGTTCTTAATTAAGTTCCAATTGCTGAGTTAAATGGAGCAGAGTCACTCAGGTATAGCTGAACAAATAATTTTGCTGGAAGACTCTTCTGCTGATGACAATCAATGATCCAGCAAGATCTGAGATGACAAACTAATAATTTTTAAAAAATCTAGTTACCAATGAAGTGAGTATATTCAACACAGGAATAACTGACAGCCCAAAGACGAGTGGAACCTAAGAGTGTTGCATCTATGGATTTAGTGACTTCAAGAACTTGTCTTGGATTTCCAGATACCTTAAAGCCTTTGTAGGCTGGATGTCTCCAAACACTGTAGCAAAATCCAGTATGGCTGAACTGTGCATACTGATCACTTCTTCTGGTTGTATGGAGGACTTATGAACAGGGAGCAACTGGGTTGAAGGTGCCTGAAATGCTAATTGTGGTCTGCATATGGTTGCGCCCTTGCTAATAGGTGCTGCTGAGATGTACGGAAGGTACAGAGGACTGACTGCACAGTCCCTGCTGGGCCAGATGCAGCTGAAGCTGGTGGGTTGAGGATCATGGGACTGCATTGTGCATGCAATTAGAGATGCTAGGATGTGATGGATTCAGGGAATCCCTGACAGTGAGCAGTCTATGCATATTTGTCTTTGGGAAAATTTTGATAAAATGTGTCAGCCTGTTGCTGATGAGAAAAATAATTTCTTTTTTCTGGGTAGGGGGGGTTATGTCTTAGAAACATATATTCATAAACTCAAAACCTGGAGTTGCATTTTGTATTACTCTCCTTTTTAAAAAGAAAGACAACTCTCTTCCTCTCCCAAGTCTTTTTCAACTTCATATGCAAAGTCTCC